>NKZH01001884.1:60328-149360 GCA_002370695.1 Metschnikowia matae var. maris | reverse complement strand
CATCCCATTGGTTTACATCTACCCTCCATTGATCCACTTGAAAACATATAAAAAGGAGCGGAAACAATTTGATGTGTTGAAGGGATTCGACTATTTCTTAATAGTTGTGGGGGTCATGGCTGTTATATACACCACCTACCAGATTCTCTTTGCCATTGAATAGGCCATTGAGTAGGCCATTGAATAGACGGAAGTGGAAAAATGGAAAAAATGGAAAAAATGGTAATGGGTGCAAAACGGACAGAAACGTTTACGGANAAAAATGGAAAAAATGGAAAAAATGGTAATGGGTGCAAAACGGACAGAAACGTTTACGGAATTACATTCCCGGGCTCTTGTGCATATTTATCTCCGGATACTTGTGTGTGCTTTATCTCCGCCAAACGCATGAACACTCTGAATTTTTTTATATACTTTATATACTTTATATACTTTATATACTTTATATACTTTATATACTTTATATACTTTTACTTTATATACTTTATATACTTTATATATACTTGCCTAGTCACTTGCCACCGAGACTTTCTTTTGTTAGTCGTTTCTTTGTTGCACGTTTTTTGGCACCGGGAGTCATGTTATAGTGTCTTTCAAAACTATTCATACCATGGGGCAAAATGTTTGGAACTAGAACTAACAAATTCAAACAAACAAATAACTCGAAAAAGTTTCGTACTCCTTCACACAGTCTTTCAAATTGAATGTCATAATGTTTCAAACACAAACTTTCACTTGAATTCAATATCATGAATTCTTAAATCTGGATGTTGGTTTGAATAATTTGGAACAACACTGTATCAGGCCATATAGTCATCCTTTTCTTTACTTAAATAGCTCAAGTTTCTTCTTCTGAGGAACCATCAACCAATCACATGTAGCTAGAATGATTTAGCTCGTCGATTGACCTATAATTATTACTTATTTTAATGAAGGCTACGGTAGCGACATGGATTCGATACCCATTTAGTCGTAGCAGTTAACTATGAGTACAATAAACGAAAAATGAAAATGAATAGTACTCCGCCTGACTAGTACGCTCGCAAGGGTGAAATACAAGACATTAGACGGTTGTAGTCCCAACTTTTATAATAGGTTAAGATTTATATTTTAATAATTTAAAATATTTGAATTCATCTAAAAGATATCATTTTAATTTATTATTATTTAATTAAGATTAAATTATCTCACGAATAAGATGATTTATAGGATTAAATGATTTTTATATATTATACCATTATTTTTTACCTTTTATAAGATCTTAATTATTTCCTTAAATACCTGCCTTTTTTCCTATTACTATTTTATATCTGTTTGTATATTTATAACTTTATATGCCCTATTCGAATTTGGGTCCGGAGCCATATGTGGTTGGAAAAACGGACCTCAACGGACCTCAATTGCCTGAATGGCCCTGAATTCTGAATGGTTTGAAGTGTGGATTAACCCGAATGATCTTGAAGTGTGGAGTAACCAGAATGGTCTCAAACCAGGTTTGACAGAAAATTAAAGAATTAAACCGGATTCAAGGTCATACTTTGCAAAAAAAAAAAGAAAAAAAGAAAGAAGAGGTTCAGGATATTTTCAAATGTGACCCAACGAAATTTTGAAGCTAAAAGATTCTAGCGTTATGATACTAATATTAGTTTTCATATGGTGGGTAGGTGGGTATGACTCAAAAAAAGACCCATCCTTTTGCTCGCCGTCCATGACCTTCTGCATATTCTCCATATAACTTATATACTAGATAACGTTATACTAGAATATACTTTGTATAATAACATATAATTTATACACTAGATAATGTTATGTTCTTTATAACGTGGGTTGACCTAAACTCTTATATTCGTTGATGGTTCCTCAAAGAGAGGGACCGGAGTGGCTTATATACCTTTGAGAGAAACATCGGACCGAAAACCTCTCCACCAACTATCCAAGAACAATGGTAAGGTTTTGTTCTACGATGTTCAAAAAGGGCTTTGGAGACACGACTTGTCACAATAATCACATGCCGTGACACGGCATTGGTAGTACGCACTACTAGATTCATAATGCATCAGTAGGTATTCTTGAACCTATTGTGGATCTAACAGTTATGGTATAGTGGCTTTCATGATATGTTTGTTGGCCTAATAAACAATTGGTTTAGTTTTGACCCATACTTAGACTCAACAGTGTGATACTCAACAGTGAGATTAGATTGGGTGCTAAAAAAATGCTGCGAAAATATATGGGGGGATCCGCGGTCTTAAGTACCCCAGAAGGGATGCGCATGTTTCACCCTGGTTTCAGGAAATCCCTCAAAGGTTACCCGACGCCGCCATTTGAATATATATATAAGGTCAGCCTGTTCCCCCCGCTAAACGCATTCATAAGGTTTTTTTTTCTGTAGTATGTTACAGCATTGGAATATACGTCTGATATGTCTAATATACAAGTTTGTTTAGAAAGAACTTTGGAGTGTCGTGCTCAAGCCCGTTAATGCAATATTTATCTACTTTGCAGTGTTCCATGATTAGGGTATTAGAGACATATTTTTGCCTGAACATCTGTATTCATTGACGGTTCCTCAAGAGAGGGACCGGAGTGGCTTATATACCTTTGAGAGAAACGTGTGACCGAAAACCTTTCCTCCAAAACAATGGAAAGTATTATTCTGGAATCTTCGAAGGTACCATCGTAGTACTTTTACAATGTTTGCATGTCCATTGCAACTATATTCGGACTGAGAGGATTCATAATACCTATATGTGCTGGGCCCTGCCTATGGTGGATCTAACAAGATATACTAGATATACTAACATATACTTTAATACTAGATGAACTTTATATACTAACGTATAGCTCATTTGTATTGTGTTAGGTAGTTAAAATAATTTCTTCATGCATCCTATAATAATATCACCAATGTTGTTAGATCTACCATTAGCAGGGCCCTGCATATAAAAGTATTATGAAGCCTCTTAATCCGAATATGATTACAAAGGTGATACGGCGTTTTACCATCATATCATTTCATACAGTGAAGACTACCATTGTTCTGATGTACAGTTTTTCGGTCACACTTTACTCCCAAAGGTATATAAGCCACTCCGATTTCTCTCTCTTGAGGAACCATCAACGAATATAAGAGGTTAGGCATAAATGTATTGAAAGAACATAACATTATTAGAGCCGCTTGAAGTAGACTTGGATACTGATTTAAAAGTTCTTAATATTCAGCTACAAATATAGAGGTATTTATGAAGCCTCATTTGTATAGTGACTCAAATGGGCCATTTACCATTAGTAGTCTGAAATAAATATGAGACAAAGAATATCTACTTCCTATATCCATTTACATCTGTGAGACCCTTTTGCATCTGTGAAACCCTTTTGTAGCTGTGAGACCCGTTTGTAGCTGTGAAACCCTTTAGTAACTGTGAAACCCTTTAGTAGCTGTTAGACCCATTTCATCTATAAGACCCATTAATAGTTTACCACCATAAGGGAGAAATACGTGTAGAATACAAATTGAAGGAAGATGAACAGAGGGAGGATTTTTTTTTTTTGGAGTTGGATTTTCATGACGATCTTTTTCATTTACAGTGTTCTTCAAAAGTATTCAAATCAGCAACACCAAAAGTTCAAACCACACTAAGCAAAATTAAACAACCCAATAGTTTGACAAATGACTGTTTTTAATACTTAATAAAGATTTCACAGAAACAAGTTATTTTCAAATTCTGGGTCTTTAATAATTTTTAAGTCGTAAGCACGAACCTTTTTCCAACTATTGGTCTGACTTAATTTGCTAGTCTGCTTTGAATAATATTCAAAAAGACTGTATACAGATCCTTAATCATTGGTGAAGAATAAAGTGGATAAAATGATGGTACATAATAAATTAATATTGTTTAAGATTATATAGGACATAAAAGGAATGAAAGATACATATTAAATAATAAATACTAAATTTAGAATCATAATGGAGATAAGTATAAAAATAAATAAAAATGGGTATTGGTAAACCCGTACACCACACTACCACACTACCACACTTAAAAATCTCAGACCCGTGCACCTGGAATTAATTTATATACTCGCACCTGTACACCCCACTTATCATTCCAGTGTTATATAGTACGGAACGGATAGATACTTCTAGCCAGATATGCCCCAGTTGACGCCAATCAAGGCATTCGTCAATACTCCGATCACTAAACACGTGATTGGGTTCCTTGCAATATGCAGTGTCATGCTCCTGGTCTTTGAGCTCAAGCATTATGGCTCGCTTTCCCTTAACCCTCATATTCTTCAGTATAAGCAATACTGGCGAATGTTCACGGTACAATTGAGTGTGGCCAATGAATCTGATTTGATTCTATGTACTGTCCTTTGGTTCCACTTCAAAACTGTCGAACGCTTTTTCGGTCTGGCCAAGTATGCTGCTCTTTTGGTCACCTTCTGGGCCTATAATGCAGTCTTAACCTTTATGGCTCTATGTATAGGCCAACTTTTTGTTTTGGGTTTCTATGCTTTGGTGGCTTCTGCAGGCAAAGGTTTCCATATGGTTTATTTTGATACCGTGTTCAATTCCGTTGGGTCTGGTCCTTTTGCTGTGCTCTCTCTGTTATACATTTGTCATGAAACATATGTTCCTGTACTTTATACGTTTCGGATTCTCCTCAAGAAAAAAACGAAGGAAGAAGAAGAAACTCAAGAAACTCAACGAACTGAAGAAACTCAAGATGGATCTGAACGTCAAAATATTGCGGTGAATGGGAATGGACTACAAAATACTGACCTGCCAGAAAATGTTTACTTAACATTAACTAATCACTTTCAAATCCATGCCTTATATGCACTCCTCCTTTTCAATCATGGGTTTCATTCTTTCATTCCATGTTTCATTGGTGCAATTGTTGGTCGTTTATATACCCAAAATCTTCTTGTGGGTTCCAACTTCTGTCTTGATCTTTTTTCAAAATGTCGTTTCTGGCACCGCAAGTTGCTCCTGCACCCTCTAGCTTCCGGCTATGTGCCTGTTTCCTCCCGATCTGTATCTCCTGATACACCAGCAAATGAGGATGAAGAGGTTGCTATTGATGATTTGACTCGGCCTCGTGCAGAAAGATCTGCCAGTCCTCCAAGGCCTCTCAGAAGACAAATATTGGACGCTTTCATGCCTTGATAAAGTTATTGGGTGAAAAGACAGATGAAGAAGGGTTTATCAGAAGGTGTTGGTGGAGTGCTTTTGGGTGATAAATTGAACTCTTCTGAGATCCCGACTTCAAACCGATTCTAGAACCCTAACTCTTGATCCATATATCTATTCTGTTCTTCATAACTTGTCTGAAGATACTACTTGCCTCCTATGTCCTCGATGTTTTCTAGAAACATTTACCATCCCATTTGAATACTTTGGAAGAATGAGTCCGGTTGGTGTTGCATTGAATCAATGTGAAATGCTAAAGATGACTTTTATGATTTGCTATTCTTCCTGGAAATAGTGGTATTGCGGTGTGGGGCCCATAGAGACTCGTTGAAGGTCCAAAACCCTGTTATAAAGATTAAATTAAGTATGGGTACTATATGCAGGACCATTCAATTTTTATGATTATTTTGGGTTCCAAGGCGGTCTAAGGGAGTCTACGGATGTTTGAGCAAGGCCCCAAAAGTTATCAGGGTCCAAAACGTTTACTGAAGTCCAAGCGACTCTGCAAAATCCCCAGACTAAAGGAGTCTATTGAAGTCTAGCGGTTACAACAGTATACAGGAATTTCTGGTCTGTCCATGGAGTTTTTCTTCAAGTTTAGCTGCTGACTCTATGATCTACTGAATGTACTATGACTCTTCTGTCTATTGTGACTAAATGAGACACACTTCCTTGAGCCTCTCTACTGGGTGAAATCCTAAACAACGACTACAGACAAAAGCTTCAATACTGAAGACTACAAGAAGAGCCAAAAAAATACGACGAAATTGGGAACTAAGTCCCAGAGAAAACCTGGTGGTGTCTCGTTCGAGACTTATTTATGAAGTGCTTTGGTACCGAGAATAAGCAACTTTGACGGTCACAAACATTACTGTTGAGTTACTGAATCTTCTTGAAGAAAAGCTGAATGTCATTCACATTTCCAAAGGCATGGGATATATTTTGTGAACGCACTGAAAGTCTTAGAATGCGAGACTACTATAGACTTTCATAGATTTCCACAGTCCTTAAGAAGTCATTGAAGGGCTTAAAAATTCTTTAAATGAATACTGGTGTTGACACTGAATTTTGGAGCATATCAAGTTACTGCTGTACAGTTTGCCAAGTCTGCTATTGTTTACAGGATCTACAATAGTATACAGCGTCAAACCTACTGAACATACGTGTCTATTGTGTCAAGATGTCATTCCAGCTTAGTATGAAATCAGGCTGTATCCTGTATAGCAGGGTAATACTGATATCTCCTGAAATTTATAGGAAGACACTAATACTACGTATGGACATGGTATTGAGTTTCGAAGTATACAGTTTACTGTGTATACAGAGCTAGTACTAAGTCCTCAGGGTTCCAGTCTTTGAAGTGTACCAATAAGAAATGGGGTACTATATTAAGTCTATTGGGTGTGAAGAAACTTAAGACATTTTATCTAAAGGGTTCAGTGAGTTATCTTATCAGCCGAGGTTCAAAAACAACGAGAAGTCAGCACCAAGTTAAGTGAGCTAATTACGTTTGCAGTGACATAATTCCTATCTCCATGTGAGACAGAACTTTGTTAGATGCAGGAAGAGTAAGTGAATATGCCTTTAAAAGTGATTGATTATCAGAGGTAAAGCCATGAGTCTTCATTTCAATGATACAATGACAAGGTTTAGTTTCTGGAGTGGTGGTTTACCCAATAATACAAGAACACTTATGATGGATGTTCATATAACGTTGTTAAGTACTACGTTATGTTTATCCGTTGATGGATTCCAAATAAGGGCTAGCAATTAATTAACAAATTCTTTCATTTCTTCCATTGCATTTGGTGAGGATTGATTGTTTATTGCATTTGAATGTTATTGACTTGATTCAATTTTCTCCTAAGGATGTTGACCATTCGTGGACTCAAGCTAAACACAAGTCTAGAAACTGACTGATTGGTGAGAATGCTCAGAATAAGCAAGGTGACAAACTATTGGTCACGAGTTCAGGTGAATAGGTGACTACTCATTATCATGAGTGGCTAATGGAGATATTCATAAATGACACAGAAGATGGCTCTATATGCAGTCCGCCTACTCATGCCACCGGAATCCTTGAGTTTTTGAACTCATATAAGGAAACTCTTGGCGATAAACCAGTGATGACTTCCAAAACAAGACTTGCAAGACCCCAAATAGTTGATCTATGCCATCCAAGTGGCGCTTGTTAGAGCCTGTGCCAAGGCCAACGAGGTCATGGAGTCCAAAGGCGGAGATAGCGACTATATTGGAGCAGATCTCGTCAACTTGTCGAAATTGTTGGCGCATTACTTCTTGTTGGCGCATTTCTTCTTGTTGGCGCATCTCTTCTTGTTGGCGCATCTCTTCTTGTTGACTGCCTTTGTTGACAAGATCCAGGCCACCAATGACGACAAATTGGGCCCCGTCTTATACTTGTTGGCACAATTGTACGCATCGGCCATTATCTTGGAGGGATTCTCCGGTACTTTCTTGACGTTCCAGGCAGCCACCACTGAAGTCATGGCCTATAACTCCACCGAACACATTGGCGAGTTGTGTGCACATATCAGACCACACGCCATTCCTTTACTCATGATAGTCCCTTAAAAACCTATGCCTAGAGGTTTTAAATGATTTTTGTGATTTGGGAACTTTTGGAATTGAGGATTTACGAGATTTCAGTCCCCCTAAAAAATCATTTACCCTCCTATTGTTTATAGGTATGTTGTTGATCTGCTGCTGCTGGTGTAGTAATAGAGAATTCTGATGAGTCTTAGTATATAAAAATATATGAATAAGGAACATTTCTTCTAGTCTAAATCATGATTCTAGGGTTATAAATGTTTCACTGGTCCGATTGGAATTTTATATTTTAGACTACACGAGCTTGAACATGTTTATCCTTTCTACACAATGAACAGCTTGAAAGAGAAGACGTAGACGTAGACGTAGAGATCATACACAATTTTTTTTTTTGTTTTTTTTTTTTTTCTTTTCGGATTTTATTGCAAACAATGGTTGAAGTCCCATTACTCCATTCTGAACTAGTTGTACTCAAATTACTGGGTCGCTATGTATTGACTGGTTGCATTCAAATTAATGGGTCACTATGTATTGAGAACTTTGTGAACGAAGTTGAACCAGATTACCAGGTTAACTACCATGGGTAATTATAACCATAACGGTCGAGTTCGAAGGATCTAAGCACATCACAGTCAGAGCTGATCTCATGAGATAAAGAATCGTGACTCATCAAATGATTGTCCTATTATATGAAATGCTGAAATTAACTATAGATGCATTGATAAAAATATCTCGTGAGAAATACCTACTGAGTTACGCAGGTTTCGATATTGGAGTCAACCTTCAGAGGGAGTGTTGAGAAATAGGAGCCCTGGCTCTCTATTTACCTAAGACCGCGGTCACTCGCGTGACTGTGGTCGTGTGAAGGCTATACACCCCACTAAAAAGACAAGCTCCCGCTATTCTATAACACCACCAAAATAAATGTATATCAACTGAGGGAGGACATACCAAGATGTCTCCCATTACCAGACCCACCAATATTAACTAGATCAATTAACTAGACCAATATTAACTAGTGTAGAGGTACTGAGGTTTACTGAGGACCTGGACTAAGTCTCAACATATTTTGCTTCTTCTTCATCTTGCCTATATTTTTAAAGTTCATTTACCCCTAATTTTTTTGAAGTTCAATTGAACTTTTTGGTAGGTAAATATAGGGCTTTCGCAGTCTCAGTGATTGTGTGTAGTGGTTCGCAGTCTCATAGTGAATGTGTGTAGAGTGTTACTCGAAACCATTCAGACCTACGCGACAAAACGATTCAGACCACACTAGGAAAATTATACAAACCGATACATAGTCCCTCCCAAGTTGTTGTATACACAACATTAAAACCAATTCAGTCCAGTTTCGTACTGCAAGACTCCCAAATGCAGTACATATATATATTAGGCAATCCTCCAGATTTAAGATTTCAGAATATTGGAAACCAATGAAAGTTGGTGTGAAGCATTACGCTATTTAGTTTGAAAGGATGTGCTAAGGGGTACGAAACTATGTGAATTATTGGTTTGTTTGATATTGCTAGTGTGGTCCGAATCATTCTGTCTTCTTGGTCTGAATCGTTTTATCACGTGAGTCTGAATCGTTTCGAAAAACACTGTAGTGGTTCGCAGTCTCATAGTGATTGTGTGTAGTGGTTCGCAGTCACTAACAAAAGTGTTTAGTGGCATTGATGAAAATTAATTTTTGGTCAAGAATATAAAAGCTAATTAAGGAGTTGTTCTTTAGTAAGTAAAAGCTTCTGAAATTATATAAGATGTATCAGAAAAAAAGATGTATCAGAAGTTCTCTATTGAGAAGGTAAATACTAATGAATGACTTCAGCAGGAGAATGGAAATAGATACAGTGTTTTCCAAAGCTATTTAAACCAATAATTCAATATGGTTCATACCTTTTCATACAGAATTTCATATCAAATAGCATAAAGTATCATACCAACCTTCATACATTGAAGAATTCAATATTTAGATAATCTTAAATCTGGAGATTGCCTCATATTATGATTTACTATGTTTGGGACTGTTGTAGTACCAATCAAGGGTCAAACCGGAAAGGAACATGAACTAGTATCCTTTTTTTTCTTGGGGGTTATGTGTATTTGTTTGTTTGATTTTACTAGTGTGGTTTGAATGATTTTGGAAAACATTGTACACTTTTCAAAGCTATTCAAACCAGTGCGACATTATGCTTCAAACTAGTGCAACATTATGCTTCAAACCAGTGCGACAATACAGTGTTTTTCATAATGATTAAAACTAGTGTCCAGGTTTTTTAACTCAGAATATTGAACACTCTAATGAAAGTTGGTGTGAAGCATTCCGCCATTTGGTTTGTAACACACTGTGTGAAGGAGAACAAACCTCTTTTGATTTATTGGTTTGGTTAATTTTGGTAGTTCTGGTTTCAAAGATTTAGCCACTTGGTTTGAATAGTTTTGAAAAGCACTGTATAGTGTTCTTCAAAACGATCCAAATCAGCAACACCAAAAGTTCAAACCACACTAAGCAAAAACAAACAACCAAATAGTTCAACAAATTCCTGTTTTTAATACTTAATAAAGATTTCACATTACCAAGTCATTTCGGATCCTTGGTGCTTAACAATTTTTAAGTCGTAAGCACGAACCTTTTTTGAACTATTGGTCTGGCTTAATTTTGCTAGTCTGGTTTGAAATGTATTGCCGCACTAGTCTGAATAGTATTCAAAAAGACTATATGCTTCAAACTAGCGTGACAAAATGTTTCAAACCAAGAAGACTAAACGATTCAGACCAATAATTTAAGAAGTTTCGTACATTTCAATATTCTGGAATTTTAAATATGGAAATAAACGATTGCCTCATGTGGACTTATATTTGAATTGGGAGTCTTGCAGTACCAAACCAATGGAGGGTCAAACCAATGGAGGGTCAAACCGGGACGGAATATGAACTGGTTTCCTTGTTTGGGGGGTTATGTGTATTGTATTTGTTCCTTTAATATTGTTTGTTTGGTTTGAAACATATTGTCTTGTTGGTTTTGTCTTGTTGGTTTGAATGGTTTTGAAAAACACTGTATCCCTTAAGGAATATTTTATATCAGCGGGAATTTACAGTGGTATTTTCAAATAAACCGTCTGAGATGAAGTAAATAGATATATCTGGATAATGATATTGATAACTATTGATGGAATCTGTAAATGGTTTTTAAAAGGAGTGTCATATTTATTGGTACTGAGTGTTTACGAGATTTCTCAGTTTCGCATTCAGATTTACAAATTTCCCACTTATCATTCACAGTCAAAGAAATGCGCAATCTGTTAATGTTTCAGCGCTTTACGCTTTCAATTGTGGAGCAATGATAACGTTTGTTAGATTCTTATAAATCCAACCTAGGAGTGCCGTAACAGATTTATTTATCCGCCTTAATTTAATATTACGGATTCCCTTTTTTCTTATAGACCAAGCCATATTGGTCTGTAGAGTGTAGCAACCAATATTTGCAACCAATATGCAGGTCGGCTTTAATAATCCTCCTAGCAACAGTGTAATGTCTGCATAGTAAAGTTGTTGTTCTATAAAATTGTACTGGAGTTGTGTATATAAGAATATGACCCTGGAAAACCCCACGGATATAAAATTGGCATATGTGTTAGATTCTTGTTACGTCAGGAACTCTAGTTACTATGTTCATTGGTTGATGATTCCTCACGCGAGGAATCGGAGCTGCTTATATACCTCTAACAAGGTATTGCAAATAAGTCAACAAGTAAAACCAATTCATGTTCCGTCCGTTTTGAACTTTGAGTGGTACTGTAAGAGTCCAAAATCAAATGTATAATATATATGAAGCAATCGCCCAGATTTTCATATTTCATATTTCATATTTCAGAATTTTGAATATCTTTAATGAATGAAAATTGTTGTGAAACATTCCGCCATTTGGTTTAAAAGACTGTATGAAGGAGTACCCGAATCATCTGAATTATTGGTTTATTGAATTTTGCTAGCGAGAATAGAGATTGCTACGTAACAACTCCTTAGAGATTATTGTATTAATCACCTTAGCTTATTCTGCTACTCCATACAATGGGGAGGAGTAAAAGTGTGAATAGAAAACTAAAAAAATAATAGCCATTGTATTAGACAGAGAAGTTTCATAATATCTCAATAGGTAGGGCAATACCTATGGTGGTACTAACAATATGTAGTTGAAGTAGTATCAGCACTATGATTTGGTCATCAATGGAGTATAAGTTAGTAACATTTCATCTAGTGTTAGAAATGTACTCATCTGCATATGCATCAAGTTTTAAGTCTAACACTTGCATGCTCCTCTATTCTCGTTCCAGTAGGACACTGAACCTGAACTCTGCTCACGTGCCTGATGACACGTGCCTGATGACACGTGAACATGAATTGACCTAAGTTAAGTTTTTAGTACATTTTTAGCTGCATGACAAAGACATTCTTTAGTGATCGAGTAGTACAATAGTATAAACTCTATCACGTATTCTTGGTTTTGGATACCTATGGAGACTTTATATATGCGAGACCCCAATTGTTAGATTCCGGTTACGTCAAGTACTCTGTTTACTATGATTCTTGGTTGATGGTTCCTCAGAAGGAACCTGAGCTATTTAAGTAACGAAAAGGGTGATGAGAATGCGCCATGAGATGACTAATCGGTCATTCGGTGCCAAAAGAAACGAGCAACAAAAGAAACGACTAACAAAGAAACGAGTAGTCAGTCTCGGTGGCGAGTAACTGCCTAGTCGACTTTCGTAGGCTCTAAAAATACCGATGGGTAGCGAGTCTACCCATGGCGGTTCTAACACCAATAGACTATAAGTCATAGCCAAAAATTATGGAACAAAAGTGATGGACCAAAAGTGATGGAACAAAAGTGATGGGCCAGTAATAATAGATCAGTACACCACAAATTTATATAAAACAATGGATATTGTAAATATAATTGGTGGTAGCTGGTAGATGACATGTTCACTGTATAATCTTAGGGAAGATACTCATGCAGCCTCTCTCAACTTCTTCCTACGCTCAACATCCCAATTATACAACCGAGCAGTATTGACCTCCATGGTAGTAATATTCTGTCTCAAAAAGTCCAAGTCTTCTTCTACCACTTCCAACAGCGATTTGTTATTTTCCAACCTCAGTTGTAAAAGCTCAACTGCCTCATCCATAGGATACTCCAACATGACATCTGCACCAAGCCATAAAGCCACAGATTCCAAGTTGGCCACATCAATCTCTGCCTTGGTATAAAGAGTGGAGTCTAGCTCGTAATTAGCCTCGATTGTATCTTGATCAGATTCTTTGGAGGCCTTAATATGCCGGATCACACTTAAGTTCTTCTCGATATCGGGGATTTTGATGTTCAAGTCCGCCAATTGTTGTTTTTTGGAAACCTCCATGTACTTGTATTGTTGCAAGCGATCCTGGAATGCAGATAAGACGCCTTCGAACTCCTTGTCGGGGTTCTTAATGATATCCTCCACCCGCTCAATGAAGGGAGCCTGAGGAATACCCCTAGGGTTTGTATTTTTGGGTCTTCCGTTAGTATACAGGAAATAATTATATAGGCAAAGATGATTTAAAGCAGCTATTCTTTATTTTAAAGTGTAGTGACATACTTGAGGAATTCGGCCATGGTAGTTGTTTAAGTGAAGATGAGAAAACTTGAGGTTTGGCGTGCGCGTATATGCAGGTGGTGGCAGTGAACTGTAATATATTACTATTTAGCACAAAACATCTTAGAGAGGGTAATTCAAAAATGGGAGAAGTAAGTAGTTTGCGGTGTGAATACAATAGAGTATTAAAGATTTAAGTGGTTTGGAAAAAAAAATTGACGTGTAGAATCAACTTATTATTGGGTATAGTTTACTAGTCGTTTTGCTAAAATCCACTAGATAATTTATGTGTATCGCACGTCTTATGGTTATGAGCACTGTACCATTTTTATAAAACTATACAGTGAGTGATTTTCAAACCCATTTAAACCAAAAACTCAAAAAGCTTCGTACCCCTTCACATATTCTTTCAAACACTAAACTCTACATGTTTGGTTCAATTCAATATTCTGATAATCTTAAATCTACAGGATACATTTGGGAGTGTCATGCAGTACCAATCAATGGTCAAACCGAACCGAACTGAACAGATCTGGTTTTCTTGTTTGGGATTATGTGTGTATTGGTCTGTTTACTTTGGCTAGTGTGGTTTAAATTCTTTTGCACCAGGCTCATCGTGTGTGGCACCAGATCATAGTTGAGGTCATAGTTGAGGTCATAGTTAAGGTCATAGTGAAGGTCATGAGGTCATAGTTAAGGTCATAATGGAATTTGAGTTTAAGGGATGCATATCATAACCGTTAGTACATTACAAAACTCACAAAGAGAAGTTAATCATGATTACGTTATACGTTGATGACTCTCTCATAGTTAATCTACTTGGTATAGTGGTGATTTAGTCCTTACTCAAACCAATCTCGTGAATTTATTCTTCCTAGTCTAGCATATAACGAGATCATTGAGTTTGGCAAGAACCAAACTCCACAGTAAGCCCATATGACATCTTTATATTCACACCTTGTGAAACTATCTCCCCAAGACCCTTATACTGTGACAATGGAGTTGATAGGAAGAAGTAATCGTTATACTCTAACAAACCAAAGATCTAGAACACAAGAACTTGGGAGTTAGTGGTCATTGGTTCTAGATAAGCCAATATCTGACAGGTAGTATAATCACCATGATCCCCATAATCCCCATAATCCCCATAATCACCATATTCACCATGATCCCCATAATCACCATAATCACCATAATCACTATAATTACCCAGTACTTAAATGCTCTCTTTAGAGTCGGAGAGACGAATATGATCAATAGGTCTCCATTAACCTCCATGAACTTCCACCACCAAAGAATCAGTCACCTCCATCAGTCACCTCCATCAGTCACCTTCATCAGTTACCTCAATCAGTTACCTCAATCAGTCACCTCAACCAGTCACCTCCAGGACCAAAGACCATCAGTCTTTATGACCAAGTGTATAGCAGCCCAGAAATGAATATTCCAGTGAAGCGTTCAGAGTCAAGCAGTGTGAAGTAGTCTAGAGTCCAGAGTCCAAAGAATTGTAGAGATCGAACTATAACCAATAAGTCTATTCTTAGCAGACATAAAGTTCAGTATAATCATAGTAATCATAAACCAGCTCATAGTCAGAATCTTTATCATACTCAATAGTTTAGTCTAGTAGTATAGTTTTATCTAGTGGTAAAGTATAGTATACTAGATCCCCTAAACATCTACCGTATTCCATACTATCTTGTTTGTTAGATCCACAATAGATAGAACACTACTTATAGATCCAATATGGAGCCTAAGATGTCCGATCCTAGTATTGTCTACTACAAATGCCGTGATATGGCATTTGACCACTATGACAATTCGGGCGTCAGAAGCCTTTCTCGAACTTTCCAGAATAATGTTCCCATTGCTCTGGTGGAGAGTTTTTCGAACCCACGTTTCTCCCAAAGTTATTTAAACCTCTTCGGTTCCTCTCTTTTAAAAACCAGTGATATGTTGCAGTCCACCCCACCTTGACATTTCTTCATGTGGCTTCTCTCCCTTTTGGTCACCTTACATCAGAAATTGAAATTGAATGGATGGTAGGGAAGAAAATTGGAATGACTTGATTAAGGCAATTTTTCATTTATTGACTTCATGTCCGACACTGGCCATATCTCCTAGCCGTGGGAGGATACGTGCTCAAGGTGGTGCAGTTTTGACACGCCAATTCAAAGAAATCCTTGAAATCCTTGAAATCCAACCATCAACGAATACAGGTGTTCAGGCAAAAATATGTCTCTAATCCCCTAATCGTGGAACACTGCAAAGTAGATAAATATTGCATTAACGGGATTGAGCACGACACTCCAAAGTTCTTTCTAAACAAACTTGTATATTAGACGTATATTCCAATGCCGTAACATGCCACAGAAAATAAACTTAATCGATGATTTTAGCGGGGGGAACTGGTTGGTCTTATATATATTCAAGTAGAGGCGTCGGGTAACCTTTGAGGGATTTCCTGAAACCAAGGTGAAACATCGCATCCCCTCGGGGGGTACTTAAGGCCGCGTATCCCCCCATATATTTTCGCAGCATTTTTTTTTAGCACCCAATCTAATCTCACTGAGTCTAAGTATGGGTCAAATCTAAACTAATTGTTTATTAGGCTGACAAACATATTATGAAAGCCACTATACCATAAATGTTAGATCCATAATAGGTGGAACACTACATATTGATGCATTATGGAACCTACGATGTCCGATTCTATTAGTGTCTACTACAAATGCCATGATACAGCATTTTGGCCATTATGACAACTCACGAGTCAGAGGCCTCTTTCGAACATTCCAGAAACAATACCTCTATTGTTCTGTTGGAGAGTTTTTCGAACCCACGTTTCTCTCAAAGGTATTTAAGCCACTCCGGTTCCGCTCTTGAAGACCCATCAACAAATACAAGTTTAGGATAACATACGTTATAAAGAACATTACATTGTCTCAATTACTTATTCCTAATTAAACATATCACCATTAAACACCGATTCTATAGATGTTTTGGCGTTGGTGACGGAACCTAATGACCTCATGACGCTCCATTATATGTAAAGCTTTATCCAAAGCCTCAGGACTGGTCTTACCAGATTCGACCAATTCACGACGTAGGGTCTTATATGCAGTCGACCAACCAATAGGTAATCTCCGTCTTAATTCATGTTCCACCACCTTAATCTCTTCAGCAAATTTACCCAGAGCCATTAAACTACCACTCTGAATACCTTGATCAACAGCATTCATGGTGGAAGCAGTGAAGATTCGAATAGCTTCGTCCACGTGATCAATGGTAGCGACTGCAGATAAGGTCAACTTGGCTAATGACTCAGCTATACGGATAATAGCTTCCAACTGACGTACGGTAATCGGAATTGAAGACCTTTCATTCATATCTGCCTCGTTGACCTGCAACCGACGCCGGATGGCCACGAAATGAGATGAGAGTTTTTCCAGAGCCTCAGCACTTAACCGTGGTGCACACCGAGCTTTAGCATATTGAATATACCGTTTCATAACATCAATGGGGATTTCTCCTTCGGTATTTTCTGGTTGATTGGTTCCATTTCCAGTATGAATGTTCATCACGTGCTGAGCAATGGATTTATCTCTACTTTCGTTATGGTCATCTTTGACAATGAAGATCATATCGAATCTGGAGAGAATTGTGGTTTGAAAATCGATATTTTCTCCTGGACTTTTCAAATCATCATAACGTCCAAAAATTGGGTTAGCTGCGGCGAGAACTGAAGTTCTTGAGTTTAATACTGTAGTGATTCCAGCTTTCGCAATCGATATGGTTTGTTGTTCCATGGCTTCATGAATAGCCACTCGGTCTTCATCCCGCATTTTATCAAACTCATCTATGCACACCACACCACCATCTGCCAAAACCATAGCTCCTCCTTCCAAATAAAAGTCTCTAGTTTGAGGGTCTCTTTGCACAGAAGCAGTCAAACCTGCAGCTGATGAACCTTTTCCCGAAGTGTACACAGAAATGGGAGAAATTTTCTCCACAAATTTCAATAACTGCGACTTGGCTGTACCAGGATCACCCAAAAGAAGCACATTAATATCTCCACGAAGCCTCATACCATCGGGAAGAATCTTCTTGGACCCTCCCATGAGAAGACACGTGATTGCTTTTTTAATGTCATCATTACCGTAGATAGAAGGTGCGATAGACCGTGCGAATACCTCATAAAGGTTAGGTGTACGGGATAAACGTAAAAACTCTTCTTCTTCTTCTTCGGTGAAGGTTAAGCCTTGAGCAGCAGTATCGACTTCCGTTTGGATACCTAATACCTTGAGGTACGGGTTTCGGATCGCCACAGTATTCACATTAGCTGTCGCACGTTGTTTCAGCTGGTAAATGGAATATGTTCCCACTAGAGTAACACGAGTTCCGGGCACAACTTGATTGGTCAAGTACCTATCCACATGAACAATAATATGACGAGGCATTTCTCCCACTGGAACGGCATCAGGAGCTTCTTGCAACTTCAAGATCTGCTGGTCAATAAATGTGGATTTATCATGAACCACCACATATGGATCAGGAGGACATTTTTGCTGGGAGTGTTGCTCATCGTAATTATGATTGGCAAGACACTTTTGAGGCAAATTGAGAGGTCCGAAACCGGAAGCAACCTTAATTTTCATCGTATGCTTACAGTTCCTGCATAATAACAGCACCAGGGTGGCCCGAGATGACAATACCAGGCTCAGAATGATGATTCCCGATACACGGACAATCTTGGAAATATGGTCTGAATCCAAGTTCCGGATGGAAATCGGCCGAGATTTCGAGTACAAGATGAGTTGGCATCCCGGAAAATCTTTGGGTACATCCTCATTGGACAAGTACGCAATTCTCTTAGCAATTTCCGAGATGGCATTTTCGAAAAGTGGTACCATCTCTGAAGGCAGATCGGCCAATTTTTTGTTCAACTCTTCATTGAACCCAATCAAGTGTTCCGAGTTCACCCGGAGGTAATAGTTCTTGATAAGGAGATTTTCATGGAGCTGGTCTCTATAGATGAACAGGTTGTTGAGACGGAATTCAAGAATAAAGGTACGGAAAGCCTTAGTGATTTCATTAAAAGAATTATCCTGAGGTTCTTCACCGGGGAGAACCTGGGCACTGTAGATTTCGGGCTTTTCGTATGACATGGTGGAGGAGGAAAGTGCTTTTGACGAAAAGAGTTAATTGATGAGTCGCGTCGCGTCGCATGTGCAGGTGGAGTGCGCGGGTATATGCAGGTGCGAACATCTTTATATGAAGGTACGGACATCTTTATGTGTAGGTAATTAAGAATTTAGATGTAGGTCTGTAATTCGAAACATACCCTATATCACATGTATATTTTTATATGAGCATTTTATACAATGTGAAAAGGATAAACCCGTACATCTCTACAAGGATAGTACTGTATCTCTTTTTTTTATCCCCCGAGTAGACTACTTTGCATGCTCCTGTATAGTGTACAGTGGTAGAATTTAACTTATAGGGTAAGCCACGCCATATACAGTCATACCATAGGGTGAACAACAAATACATGTAAAACCTGATTATGAGTTTTTCAAAACATCTATGAAACTACTTTGAAACATTATCGAAACTTCTGGGTCCTGTGTGGAAAGAAAAAAAAAAACTATGGACTTTATTTTCTTTAAAGTGGTGGTGTACGGGTCTAAAAGGCAGAACGGACGCGTCTGTCTGTATTAGAATCCAACCCCAGCAATCATCAGTACCTCTATATTAATATTATTGGTTGGTATATCCTCGGTAGTCGATTTATACCGCTGCTGCTATAAAATCTTAGGGATGTACGGGTGGTTAGTCATCTCTGGATATTTATCTAGGTATTTTCGTCTTGAGTTTCACACGACCTGCTGAGGCACCAATTATGAACAACCACTACTTCCATTTTCCATTGTGTTTTGACTATGAAAAGATTTACTCAAGTACATTTCTTAAACAGTCAGAAACCGTTCAAAAAAAAAAAAAAAAGGGGAGGCTTTTGGATTATGGTGTGGAACAATAAATCATTATGATCAGTTATAAAGGTTATAATTAGCTCCGTAGTAAAAGACTCTTAACCAATCAAAAGTTACCGTTGTATACTTTTACAATCTCTTACATACATTGCCCCTCCCCCTCAAGTTACTGTATACAGGATTACAATAAAACTAGTTCAGTTTCGTACTTCAACACTCCCAATTGCAGTACATATATTAAGAAATCCTCCAGATTTAAAATTTCAGAATATGGATAATCCAATGAAAGTTGGTGTGAAGCATTACTCTATTTGGTTTGAAAGGATATGCTAAGGGGTACGAAAGTTTGTGAATTATTGGTTTGTTTAATTTTGTTAGTGTGGTCCGAAACATTCTGTCGCATAGGTCTGAATCGTTTTACAGTGTTTTTCAAAACTATTCAAATCAGCAACACCAAAAGTTCAAACCACACTAAGCAAAATTGAACAACCCAATAATTCGACAAATTAGTGTTTTTTAATAATTAACAAAGATTTCACAGAAACCAGTTATTTTTAAATTTTGGGTCTCTAACAATTTTTTAGTCATAAGTAAGGAACTTTTTTAATTATTGGTGTGCTTAATTTTGCTGGTCTGGTATGAACCATATGGTCGCACTGTTGAACTTGCAGGACTTCTGGACTTGTTTAGTCACGTGCTGATGGTACGTGAGTAAGTGAGACAAGTTCATAGTAGTACAGTGGGGCAAGCAAGGATTGAATAACATTTGCTGCATGTGCAGCTGAGCACATTTCTAACTCTATTCGGAAAAAGGGGTTTAAGAAACTTACTACGGGATGGGAAGAACCCCAGATCTTGGTTGGCATAGCAGCCAAGATCTTGGATACCTAAGTTGGGTATAATCCGTTGTAGGGAAGGATTCTTGATAAAGAGTTCAATCACATAAACCCTAGTTTAGTTATCATAGGAATATAACAATGAGTACAACAACTTCCCTGTCTTATTTAAAGAAGTTGTTAGACAACGGTCGGACTCGCATTCCGGTATACGTGAGCGTAAAGGATAATGCTCGACACGCACTGGTTTGAAAAGTATTCAAAAAGACTGTATCGCGCTGGTCTGAATTGTTTCGAATAACACTCTAATAAGTATAACAATACAATACAATACAATACAATACAAATAAAAGATAAAAAAAATTGCCAAAATGGTATTGAAAAAGATAATATAACTGTAGAGTTTTGGAAATAACAAAGGATATTTTTTTTTTTGAATTTTTGTTTTAGTAATAATTTGTCTTTTTTCTTTTTTCTTTTTTCTTTTTTCTTTTTTTTAAAATAATTTTTTATTTTTTTTCCTTTCTCTTTTTCAACGCTTCCAAAAACTTCAATCAACTAGAAAACTCTTTAATGTTCGAAGAATCCACCCCTGTTTCTTTATCTGAAATGTTATGCTCAGTCTTATGACTAGCACCCCACAGGTTGCGCGCATACTTCTCAGCCACCTCACCAGTCATATCCTTCCAATTTTCCAACGGAGCTCTTGTTTTTCTATCCCAGGGTAAAAGGTAAATTTCCACGGGGTAACAAGACCTGTAGAATTTCTTTGTGGTAATTTCGTTAAATCCATAATCCTTTATACAGGAGTAGAAGTGGGCATTTTGAAGCTTCATATTATCATCCAACTTCAAATGAGTCTTTGGAACAGTTAAGCCAAACGTAAGGAGATTATTTATGAGTCCAAAATACCCAGGCGTACGTGTAAATGTAGTAAAGGCAAATCCATCAAGATACGAGACTTGGATGGGTTGGATATATCTACTTGCCCAAACAAGAATCCTATTACTATGATCAGATTCGGAATGAATGCTGGTAAGAGGAGCAAACCGATTTCTTATTTTGGCAAAAAAGACAAAAGGGAAATTTGGTGACATTTTAAGTTCTTTCAGCTTTAATACTTCTTCTGTATCATTATCCAATTCCTCAGGGTTATAAGTATCATTTGCAGGACCATAAGTATCTCTATCAAAAGGTAAGAGATGGATTTTCACCGGGTGACATCCTTCTTCCGTATTATCAATTTTAATAATCTGACCCATACCATCAGGCAGAACACACGAGTATAACTTTTCGTTCCGAATACTCATTTCATCTTGCGCGTCCAAATTGTACCTGTATGGAGGCACATCTTGACCGAACACAAATTGTTTTTGGTACATTCCAACAAAAGCAGGACTAGTTCCTTGTTTATTGATTGCATAGTTATTCATTAAGATAAACTCCACAACTGGGCCTGCCCGCTCGTATGCCAACATACTGACATCTATGACCTCATTATGAGGTGCAGAAGTAAGAGGGATATAAATATTTTCAAGTTTGACAAAAAAAGCCCAAGAAGAATAAGCTTGAGCCATTGAAAAGTGTGTAAAAAGGTAACATCCCACAATGGAATTGGTGGTCTTCATGATGTTTGTGGGTGGTGCAATTGGAAGTAGAACCCAATGGCTTTATATATGGTGCAAAAAGCAAAAAAAAAAAAAAAAAAGCGGAAAAAAAAGAGGAATTGTTACAAGTAAGCTAGTACTTTCCACTTAGGGAATTTTATCTACAGGTACCAAAAATCTGAGGTTTCGGGTTTTAGCGTTTTGGAATGAATGTTCTTGTGGTGCTAGCAAATGGACAGCATCCAATGCACCTCGCGGGACTTTATTGTCAAGGCACCAACAAAGTTCTTTTTTGTCTGTTTTTGTTTTTTTTTTTTTTTAACATTCATGAGTATAATACCGGGTTTGAAAATGCTTAAAAACAATGGCTGGAATTAGAATTTCCCATAATGAACAATTTCCCCTTTTTACCTGAGAAAATAGTGAATATATCAGTCTCAGTAGTAATCAAACTAGAATACAATGAATATACAGACCTTTATATTGCTCCAATGGGGGGAAAAGAAAACCAGTTATATAGTCCGTAAGCATTCTTCGGATTCAAGTATCTCTTTTTCTTTTTTTTTTTTTATTCTTGTTTTTATTGGCGGGGACCCCATATGTGCTCAGTATATTAATGTACCAAATTGCGCATTACGGTAAAACGTACCCATAGACAGAACCATAAACCAGATTCACCTTTTTTTTAAATAGTCTAATTTATTCTTGATACTTCTTTAATGTTTAGGTGATTTGATCTATTTATTTATGATGTTGGGGTGTGTGGCTTGAGGTTCAGGAACTATGGAGCTGGGATCGGTTCAATATGCACTACACCACCCTAACCAGTCATTCCATTTACTACCACCAACTGTTTTACAAAGACATAGCAGTAACACCTTGCAGAATCTTTTAGAACCTTATATATTTAAGGAATCCTGCATAATCCATATACCTATTTAATCTTTGTATCAACAGTTTGTGCGATTGCTAAATATAAACAGTGTTAATGATTATTGCTTTACACTTTACGCTTTACGCTTTTCAATTATAGAGCCGTAAAGACGTTTAATTAGATTCCTATAAACTCAAACTAATGTTTTAATAACAGATTTACTTATTTATCCTGTTCTAATGACACGGATTTCCATATTTCTTATGTGACCAATCCATCGATATTGGTGTGCATAGTAGTGGTGGGTGGTCTATATGCAGGCCGGATTGAATAATCGTCCTAGTGACAATTTGACAATTTAACACTTTAACAATATCCTCCTAGTTACAATTTCCCACATGCGGTTACAAAAAAAGTGCCCTTGAAACTTCATCAAGTATTAACTCTAATATCTGAATGTTCCTCTATTCCCTTTTGTTCCGGTACAATACGTGAATCTGAAGGTAACTCACGTGAGATCAGGCACATGATCAGTGGGATTTAGATGTCCACCAAGTTCAACACAGACACAACTACAGTATTTTTTAAAACTATTGAAACCATACTAAGCAAAATTAAACCATATTAAGCAAATTCAAACACCCCAATAGTTCAAAAAATTCCTATTTCTAAGACTTAATAAAGATTTCACATAAACGGTTTATTTCAAATTCCGGGTCTTTAACAATTTTTAAGATGTAAGTACGAACCTATTTTAATTATCGATACCTTGTCAATTATTGGTCTGCTTAATTTTTCTAGTCTGGTTTGAACCATATTGCCGTTCTGGTTTGAACATTATTGAAAAAAGACTGTATACACCATTTGTTCAAAACCATTGAAACCAGCTCAGCAGACCAATCTAAAAAAAAAAGCTTCGTATGTCTTGACACACACTTCCAAATCATATGGAAAATGGCGGAATGTTTCAAACTCCAACTTTCACTCATTGTAGAAATCAAGGATGATGAAAATCTTATTTTTTAAATCTATAGGATTGTGACATAAGTACACTAAATCTGGTGGATTGGGAAATACCAAATCAACCAAGAAGTAAAAAAGGGACGAGAAGTTTTAATTAGTCTCCTTAATATTCTTGGTCTCCTTAATATTCTTGGTGTCCTTAATATTCTTGGTGTCCTTAATATCATTGATATCCTTAATATCATTGGTGTCCTGCATACACTCGGGGTGAACGGTGCACGAAACAAAGTTGATATTCTTGGTTTGTTTAATATTGCTAGGGTGGTATAAATCAATTTGTTACCCTTGCCTAAATAGTTTTGAATGCATCTAGGTGTAGTGAATAGTGAACACTATTGACTTTGAATTGAGGTTCCAGTTTACTATAACACCACTTAAATCACTAAGTATGAACGCATTAGAACATGTGTGATTCACATCGAATGGTTTGGAAATGATAAAAAAAAAGCTGTCTTCTAAATAGTGCTACGGTAATAAATTTTGTTTTTAGAGGGGGCAGTAACACATTTTTTCCTGGTTCTTTGCACTTGTCCTAAAAAGGTAATTCGATATATAATCACTATTACTGTTAGACCCTGCACTGGTCGATCAGAACGACCTCTATTCCCCTCTATCACGGACTAGTCTATATAAGGTGCGATGGTTCCTCCTTAAGGAATCATCGACGAATAAACATACAAAACACATATAACAAAGTACTAGACGTAACCAGAATCTAACAAGTACAATGATTTTCAATACTATTTAACCCAGGGCCACCAAAATGTTTTAAGCCACACAAAACAAAAAAGAACCAAATTAATTTCAAAAAGAAACAAATCAATTTCAAAAAGAAACAAATCAATTTCAAAAAGAAACAAATCAATTTCTGTCAACGAGTACCTAGCGTGTACGGATGCAAGGTACTTCGTGGATTTGTTATATGCAGAAAAGTGAGACACGGACGTGTCCGAGATGAATGGGAACTGCAGACTATTATGGAACAATAGGGCTGTAGGGAACCAGAACAAGAGGACCGTACCGAACTTTGACGACCAGAAGAGCATAAGAAGGGGCAGTGGCCCAGAGCTAGAAACTTTGGTCTAGTAAGGCACAACTTACGTATCCCTGTATATTGTATATACTGAAATTCAAGTTGAAAGACCACACCCAACTCAGAGTCTCCTTTTCCATAGTAAACAAACCACTTACCCTTGAACTGCACTACGCCTTCAGTAAACATCACCTCGTTGACCCTGGCCCTTTTTTCTCATTGGGTGTATCTGGAACCAAGATAGGCTGTTTCAACCGGCCCAAAGTCCCTTGGCCAATGTTTTCGTAATCAATGAGCATTTGCGATATTGTGTATGTTCCAGGAAAGTATTTGCAGCCTCCAATGGTGGATGGGTTGTAAAATAAAATGTAATGATTCTTCTATCCGTCTCCACTATCAATTTAAATTGATGCTGATCCTGGCTCAATCAAACGATTTTGCCAAGAAAAAGATGCCATTAGTAAATAACCGGTAGTCGATGTTCCAGTAGATCAAATCCTTGCTTCTGGCCAACTGGAATCCTATTCACCCTATATCATGTAGTAGTTTCCATCCTTATGTCTATCAACAGAAATGACCCCAGACTTCCGCCAGTTGTGGCGGATTCTTTGGTTCTTCGGTTCTTTGACATCTTCGACATCGTTGGCATCTTTGGTTGATTGGCTTATTTGGCTTCTTTTTTGGGATAATTGTGGTGAGACTTGTAGGATATGAGAAACGATCTCCAGAGCCTCATTTCCGTACTCCGTACATGATTCCGCGCGCTTGGCCACCCATTCCAGTCACAGGTGTAAGGACATTGAAGAGCCAAACTAAGGAGGAAGAAAAAGGGATCTTAGGACTAACTGCCATTCTATTTTGAGAAAATCACATATATATTGGCCCTCGCTTCTATCTGACATGAAGCGGGATTTTTTTTTTTTTTTTTATAATGATTATAATTATTGAACAAAACTTGTTAGATCCACCATATGCATGGCCCTGCCTATGAAGGTATTGTGAAGCCTCTCAATCCGAATATAGTTGCAATGGTGATACGGTGTTCGGCCATCCATGTACAAAGTACTACGATGGTACCTTCGAACATTCCAGACTAATGCTTCCCATTGTTCTGGTGGAGAGTCTTTCAGTAACACGTTACTCTCAAAGTTATATAAGCCACTCCAATTCCTCTCTTGAGGAACCATCAACGAATATAAGAGTTTAAGACAGCATACGCTATATAGAACATAACAAAACTTATGACATTTATTTATTTGTTTATTGTTTTATCTTCTTTTACTTCTTTAATGTATGAATACAGTGTTATTCAAAACCATTCAAATCAATAATTCAATATGGTTCTACCCACCTATTTGCACAAACTTTCAAATCAAATGGAATAAAGGTTTACATCAACGTTCATATCTTAAGTTGAGGAATTCAATATTTTAATAATATTAAGTCTGAAGTCTGGAGGATTGCCTCATATGTAAACCAACATTCAGGAGTCTCAAGGGTCAAACCGGGACGGAACATGAACAGGTATGGTATCCTTATTTCGGGTTGTTGAATTTTGCTAGTGTGGTTCGAATGATTTTGAAAAACACTGTACTCCACGATCAGTAGTAGTATCAGCAGTAGTATCATGGTAGAAGCAGCAGTAGTACTGGTAGTAGTAGTAGTAGTCATAGTCATAGTCATAGTCATAGTCATAGTCTGTAGTCAGTGATTATATTCAGTAATCAGTATCCAGTACTATTAGTATAACACTACCAGTAGTATGATTAGAGGAGTAGTAGTAGTATGATTAGAGGAGTAGTATAGTGCCTTTCAAACAAGCCTTTTTATAAACTCTACTACTTCTTTCTAATACTACTCCACTACTAGTACTATTTTCTTACACTACTTTCTTACACTACTTACACTACTACAGTCTACTACTATAGTCTACTACTACAGTCTACCCTACCTCGTATTACTCCATCCATCACCATTATCTCCAAGACCCCGTACCTATCATTCTATTATGTATCACTTAGTTTACCTCTACTCTACTACTCCACCTTATTTTATCACTATAGTCCATCTTTACTATTACTACTCACTATTATTAATACTCACTAAATGGCGAAATGTTTCACAGATATCTTCAGTTGAATTCAATATTCGGAAATCGGAAATCTGAGGGATTACTTCGAATGTACACCAACATTTAGGAGTCTTGCTCTACAAATAAAGGGTCAAACCGAGACGGAACATGAACTGATTTCCTATTTTATTCTTGGGGGTGGGGAGGTTATGTGTATTGGTTTGTTTAATTTTGCTAGTGTGGTTTGAATGGTTTTGGAAAACATATAAGACGTTTCATATTATAATGAATGTGATTGCTTGTCAGTCTGGATTTATAATAGGAGTATATTTGTGTTCTAACTGTTGCAGTAGTTCAGGTCAGTGATGTCTTTATTACTGTAGTGTTGTATTATAGTGTAGCTCTGTTGTACTATAGAGAAGCTCTGTTGTACTGTAGTGTAGCTCTGTTGTACTATAGACAAGCTCTGTTGTACTATAGACAAGCTCTGTTGTACTATAGACAAGCTCTGTTGTACGGTAGAGAAGCATTGTTATACTATATAGTGTATTGTAGGACTGCAGTGTTTTACTGTGTGGTATGAAATATATAGTGATCTAGTAAATGGGTTAATCATAGAATGTCACTTATGTATGACGATAAACATTTCACTTTACTCTCTAGAGAACCTTTTACCAGTGGCTCTACTAATCCTAGTTGCAAATATTTTTTATTAGCTATTTATCAATCGTCTCATTGAGTCCGAGTGTTTATATTTTTCAGGGTCCATATATGTTATATAATGAAGACTCCTGGATGCAAGAGGTATACTATTAGTATGTTCTATCTTGCCCTACTGATTGGTCTCTGAGGCGCAAAGTGTCGAGGAACCTGTGAACATCCATTAAATGTCTGGCCCTTTTGTCCTTTGCTCTGCTTATGAGTAGTCAGTAAGAAATTGTGTTTTTGTCTTCTCTTTGCTTGCTTTTTTTGCTTCTTGGTGTTGATTTTCTCTTTCTCTTTCTTTATCTCCACAATCTTCATCTCCACAAGCTCCATCTTTTTCTTCACTTCTTTATTGTGAGAGGAGTCTTCGGTGCTTAGGAATGCTTCGGTGTTTAGGAAAGCTATGAGAAGCGAGATTGTGATCCCGATTCCACTAAGTCCAGGAAGAAGGAGTAAGAGGAGGAATAGAACAACGAGATGCATTCTAATGTTGTTGTTTTTTTGCTTTGCTTTCTTTCTGTCTCTTTTTTTTTTTCTTTTGTAGAGAAGTGTTCTTTGTTTTGATTGTTTCTGTTTTTTGTGTGGAGAAAGGGTAGTGGGATTTGGGAAATATGAGGGAGGGGGGAGCCCTGGGTTTATATAGTTCGCAGTTTGTCACAGAATGGCTGCGAAATCTGGTATGCTCATTTTCTGGTATGCTCACTTACTCATTCGCACCCAATCTTAGTTTTCACACATTGTATATTTTATGGTCTCCTCAATTTTGTGATTTCTTCAATTTTGTAATCTCTTCGATTTTGGAATCTCGTCAATTTGTATAAAGGATGACCAGGAATTCATCACATTTCTATCCAAAAGTCCAAACCCATACGCAACCACAATTTGCTAAATATTTTTGTTAAAGTCATAAGGATTTGTGATATGTAGCAATTTCAGAATCTGGTGCACTTTGTATCAGTCAGAAAGGGGTCACATTAAGTAAGCGTAGAGTGCCAGAGATGATAAGACAGTTAACACTGCGTTTCATTATCTTCAAGTGAATCAAAGTGACTGAAAATTGCTCACAATCAATGAGTTTCCGTACTGTTCTGGTCAAGTACATTACCGAGTTTCATTCCTCTTTACCGTTTTCATACCTGTTTGTTTCATATGTGATTCGGTGTAATTCCGTGTGTTTCAAGTATGGTTTAAAGGTTAACGCAGTTCAATTGGTGCTCAGTCTGTTTCAGTATATTTCAATCTGTTTCCCTCTATTTCAGCTAAGGGCCCAATAAAATTCCATAAACCTGAGCAACAGTGGACACTATTGCCGAAGAAGCCAGTTTCAGTATTCCAATAGCAGGGAGAAGTTAAAAAGACACCATTCAGGCTCAAAATAAAAGACCATGTATGGCATAACCAACACAGCAACCATCTTTTGTAATTTCAATTTCACTGAACTAGCCAACCCCATATTAAGCTGACTCCATGAATTGTTTAATCCCTTTCTTCCACCGCTCAACTAAACATTCTGACAAAATAATATTTTGCTTAGCCCTTGTTTAAGAAACCGAGTAAATCAAGAACTCAATCATACCCAACTTCTGCATTTCCCCAGCAGGACCATGATGCTCTTTATTTTTTAGCCTTATCGTTAAGCACTGGTCCGAAACCTTAGGGCAGTTCTTGTGGGTAATCGAAGACTTGCTTGAGACCATTCTCTAGATAATGGTTCCAGGTGTCTTGGCCTTTGCAATGACCTACCGTGAGTTCAAGCTGCTTCTCGCTCCAGACCGAATACTAAACACAAAATTCATATACACCAAACCATTTATATCAACCAAATAATGCATATCAACCAAGAACTGATATTAATCAAATAACTCATATCATCCACAAAATCACCGCATATTAACAAAAGTTAGCTCAACTAAAAAACTGAGAAAAATGTAGTGAGAAACTTTGCGAGGGGGGAGGCGGCTCCTTATATATTCGCATGGCTGCAAAACATGAAACCCCCCTTGTGAGGGGTATGCATGTGTCGCGAATGCGCCGCGAATATATAAGGAGCTCACCCGCACTTCCTTCAAAACCAATAATTTTTTGTCCCTCCATCTTCAAACACTAAGAACTTCTACGTGTCATTTACAAATTATAGTACTCAATGGCATGCAGCTCTTTTTTTGGATGATTCATAATAACCTAACGAATAGCTTTGGCTTTAAGCTGGCGATGGGTCATTCAAATCTCTGCCCTATTAACTTTCGATGGTACGATAGAGGCATGCCATTGGGTGGTTTCAGCGGGTAATGGGAAATAAGGGCTTAATTTCGAGAAGGGAGCCTGAGAAACGGATATCAACTCCAAGGAAGGCGACAGGCGTGCATGTTGCCCAATCCCAATACGAGGAGACAGTGACAATAATTAGCTCTACAGGGTCTTCTGGTCTTGTAATTGGAAGGAGTTTAATTTAAATACTCCAACCAAAAGCAATTGGTGGGCACTTCTGACTCCAGCAGCCATGTTAATGCCAGATCTAAGATCATTTATTAAAATTGTTGCAGTTAAAAAGCTTCTAGTTGAAGTTTGGCGGTAACCATTATTAAAGATCAAGAAACAAAAGAATTAAAGAAGAATAGGAGATTGATATGATGAGAGATATAACACCCCAGGGTCTATACACACGCCCTAGGCCATCTCACGTCCTTGCTACCAAGAGTGCAGCCAATATGAAAAGCCAATACCAAAGAGTGAATCTAGCCTGGGGCTCAGAAACAGGGGACAAACGTTTAGCAAAGCTTCTATGGCTCTCGAATTTCTAGGGCCCCCCACGGACGAATTAAAGTGCAGGTCACCTTACCTACAGAGCAGTGTTTCATGCACATTTTCTAAGAACAAGCTGTTGCATAGCATTAAAGTTCTGACTGAATTGCTCTATTCAAGTACTATTGGTATGTTGGGTGGATATGCTGTAACTAAGACTATTCAGTTTAAGAGTTACTATAGCAACCGTCATAGAGGTCCCTCTCCCTCCTGTGCAGATTTCTCGCTTGTGAATTCTTGATGGTGCTCACATTGCAAAAAGCTATTGACACCCAAGCTGGTCTATCCAACGACGATCGGGATCGGGAGGGCAATGGTCCGTAAGTGAAAGCCAAGTCACTAAGGTTTTGGAATAGCGTTGAAGGGAGGATCAGCGAATTTCTGTGTGTTTAACGTGTGTTTGCTTTGAACAGTTTGACATGGATCATCACTGTTTATCACTACAGGACTACATCACGACTAATCCTACCAGCAGTAGGGTCTACAATGGAACTCATACAAATATTGTCTATAGCGTCTAGCTAGCAAGAATTGAGGTCAGTTCACGAGTACCTGTCGGCGTCTAGCCCGCCTTTGTTTTTTTAGCAAGGAGATTTCCCGCCGGAACTGGTACTTGGACCGGTGGTCACCGGGGCAGAGCTCATTTGGTTTCTGGAGCCCGCGAAGTGTCAAGTGCTGCCTCTTGATGGTCTCTCCAAAGTGTTTGTTGATGTTTTCAAAGATCATGCGGCTCTTGTCCAACACATTGATGTCGTCCCATAAGAGCCTCTTGAAGCCATCCGTGCAGATGGTGGAGTAAAGCTCCGAGAACTCCTTGAATGTGCGAAGACTCTCCAACGACAGCCGGAGGTCCTCGTTGTTGACATGGTTGGCCAAAATGAACTTTTGGTACTGTGCCAAAAGATCGTCTCTGATCTTGAGGATCTTCCTGCTCTGCTTGAAAAGCGCCATGGTCTTTTCCGTGAAGGATTTTAAGATCTCTTTGATCTCCACCTTCACTTTGTTGAGTTGCCGCCGCAGGTCCCGGATTTTCTGCACACAACTCTGGAGCCGATTTATCCAATAGCTGCGGTCAAAGTCCATACACTTTTGGTCGTCCCGAATGGCTTCTGCCACCAAGACATATTCGGTCTGGAGCCCGCACGTGAGCGAGAGGATTTCTCCCAACCGGCGCCGGAGCCGGAGCATCCGCTTGATGTAACGGATTATGCTCTCATAGTTAACGTCCACTTCAAAGTGCTTGACGTTTAAGAGGATCAACTCGAACTCTTTTAGCGTGGCTAAAATGGTTTGCCGGGCATGTTTTCCCTTGCACGTGACACTGAGCTTTTTGCCCATGTTCTCGACGTTTTCCATGAGGTTGGCCAAGATCTTGAACCCAACATTCTTCGAGTGGCACCTGATTGGCTGGGGCTCCAAGTACACCTTGGGTGTTTTCTTCAAGCAGCCCCGGAGCTTGGGTGGTGCTGGTTTTGGGCTGCGTGGCCGTAAGTCCCATTTGCTGAGGTCTTGATCCTCCAGGTCGGTTTCCTCATCGTCGTCATCATCGTCACAGGAGATTCTGATTTGAGGGCAGTTGACGTCAATATCCTCCTCGAACTTGATTTCCTTTTTCTTGTCTTTGAGGGGGGTGGCCACTGCGTCTTCCATTTGAAGCACCAAGAGCTCGGTCTGCATCCAGAACGATGCGCCGTTGACGAAGATTTGCTGGCAGGACTCGATATAGTCTTGGCCAGCATCTTCATCCAGCCGGGTGGCGTTTTTGACGTCAACCATTGAGGTTTTTCCGTCATCTTCGGGGATGGGGATCTCTGGATCAGAATCTTTGGCTTCGGCCTCCGTCTCAGTGTTGGTCTTGGACTCAGCCTGGCTGCTCTTTTTCTCGGACTCAATTTCGGACTTGCTCTTTCCAGCCTTTTTTTCGACTGTCAAAGGTTTTGAGAGCTTCGTTAAGTTGACCCGTTTGGCCTCAGCGTTGCTTTTCTCCACAAAAGAGCTGATTTCTTCCATGAAGCCCCGAGACTGGAACATTAAAGGAAGCTCTTTTTCTTCAGGGAAAATCAACTTATAAAGGCTGGTGTCTTCCACACAAGTGAAGACATCTTCGTCGGAGATGGCTGGGGCCAGGTCGAAGCACTCGGAGAACAAATCGGTGGCTTCCAGCTTGGAGTTGCCTTGGCGGAAGAGCAGTTTATTGTCGCCCTCGTCGTCCAGCGAATCGTCGGAGTCGGAGGAGGATGAAGAGTCATTGTCTGAGTCACTGTCTGAGTCACTGTCCGACTCATTGTCTTGGGGTTCACCGGTGGGTTCTTGCTCATCCTGTTCCTCCTCGGAGTCAAACTCCCACCAATCCTTTTCCATTTTGGTGCAGACATTGCCGGAAGAGTCCTTTCCCGAGCCGGAACCAGAGGCTTCCTCATTCTTAGTGGTGGGTTCCTCATTTTCAGATTCCGAATCATCTCCAAGGTCAGCCCAGCTGGTCCTCTTTTCAACCTTCTGGTCCCCAATCTTCGGGGGGTCCTCTTCAAAGTACCCATCGGAATCCACCTCTTCTATGCCGTTCGCATCGGGGGTATCGGGAGTGGGAGGCAGACAAGGCTGTGGAAGAATTAACTGCGGTGGAGTAGCAGGTCTTTCAACCCTGCCTTTTGGAAGACTGGGCAATGGAGCCTTTGGAGGACACAAGGGGAGGGATGGAAGAGCTGGAACAGGTGGAAGTGGCGGAAAGATGGTGACACATTCCTCGGCATCCATGAGAGCCAGAGATCCCTCTCTTTGAAGCGGGAAATCGAGAAGCAAGCTGACTCGAGGACTGCTCAAGAGGGCACTATCGAAGCTCATGCCACAGAGATTCATTAGGCTTTCTCTGGAGCTCCGGCACGAGAAGATGGATTTGAGGTCCAAGGACTCGCGCTTTGGTACTGGTGGGGCACACTTCTTTTGGCCTGGAGGATAAGTGAAGCGGGTCTTCCGGACAGAAACAACCCGTGTAAGAGGAGCTCTCAGGGACAGGTCTAGGGACATGGTGCCCTCCCAATCGCTGGATTTGGTTGCAAAATGGGGTTCTTCGCACCCTGGGCTCTCATACTCAGGTGTTTTAAACACTGATTCTTTCAAGTCCAGTTCTAAGTCCAGTTCCAATTCTTCAAACCGGCTGATATTTCTGGCCTGAGGCTCCAAATTCCTGGACCGTCCAAATCTCTGGACTTCCACAGTGGCTGCCAAATCAAAGTCATTGGTGTCCGCGTGGATGCAGGAAAGCTCCTCGGGTTCAATATAGCACACGAGGATGGAGTCCAAGTCAGCCGTGGAGGTAATCGAATCAGGGCGAGCTGCTTGTTGTCCCTGGATTTGCTTCTGGTAATCTAAACCTGAGCACGTGATAGAGTTGACTCTGTGCACAGTTTCCTCGAGCTCTGGGCTGGCCACATTTGATTTTGGGAACAGCTCAGTGAAGCGTGTTTCCACTTGCACCATCTGGAGATCAAAGGGCAAGTCTTTGGATAATTTCTGAGGGATCTGCATGGTTGGTTTGGAGTGGCTGGACTTCTTTGGGTTGCTAGACTTTTGGTCGGAACCGGAAGCCGAAATGTCTTTCACCAGATTTTCTGATGGCGATTTGTGGCAAGAACTACTTCTTGAGTTCTTTTTGCCTTTCTTGCCCTTTTTCTTCTTGCTGCCAAAGCGACTCAGTCTTCTGCCTCTTGGGGAGCCAGTAGAGTTTCTGCGGCTTCTTTTAGGTTGCGAAATAGTCTCGGGAATAGTCTCAGGAATAGTGTTGGGAAAAGCGTTGGGAGAAGTGTCATTATTAGCTCCCAAGACAAGAGACTCGGGAGCAGGCCTCAAAGCGGAAGGTTCCATAGGGCTTTGCTGAGAGGCAAAGGGTGGGTTGGTCAGGACATCAGAGTCGTCATCTGCGGGCTCGTCTGGATTGTTCACCACTAAATTGTGGGCCACGTTACCGAGGAATCTTTGAGACTGATGCATCCAATAATCCGTGTGGTCGCCCGAGTCGGGCAGAGCCATCATAAGCATCGGAGGTCCGATTTTCTTACTGGCTTCACTTGGATGCACATTGTCCTTGGGCTTTGCCTTCCGGCGAAACCGGGGAAGGTTCTTGATTTTTCCTCCGAAGTAAGACATGAAGTTTCGAAGGAAATAGGAATAGTCAAGGAATATTCAGGGAAGAACGAGAAAAGGGTTTTTTTGCTTTTGGTTGAGTTTTTGGGTATCGCTTGCACGGTTGTAAGTTCAATCGCTGGTGTTTTTTTTTGGGGGTGGGGGTATGATGAGAAGTCGGGACTAGGACAGAGCCTTGGGTTTTTATAGGGCTCAGACACAAAAGTGGTCGGCGTGCGGAACATATAAAAATCCGGGGGTGCAGATGTGAGACATGCAGAAAGGGTACTAAAAAACGAAGTGGCGAGAGTGGGAGCAGACAGGAATGAGGACGATTGTGGTCGGCGAGAGGGTTTTGCAACCGCTCGTATGCACGTCAACGCATAGAACATTGGTGCGCATCCCCTACAGATAGAGACCAACGGTGTGGCAACATACCCAAATAGTGCTCCATGCATACATTAGCAAGGGTACTAAAAATCAGGGGTACTGAAAATCAGGGGTACTAAAAATCAGGGGTACCAAAAAATCAAGGGTACAAAAAAAATCAAGGGTACAAAAAAATCAAGGATACAACAAAAATCAAGGGTACCAAAAAGTTAAGGGTACCAAAAAATTAAGGGTACAAAAAAATAAGGGCCTCAAAAAATCAACGGTTAAAACAATAAGCTTATCAAACATGTTAAAGAGGGTGAAAACAGGAACAGAAAAAATTCTAAAACCAGGGAAAACACCATATAAGTCGGAAAACGGATATCAAAGTTTCATAGTGAGGTGGAGTCGGGATTTGCAATTTGAGTTTTGTTGCAATATATCGCATTTCCTAGTATGGATTGCGACCCCTAGTTATAACCACAGCCTACTTATTGTTGCTTACACCCATTAATCTTAAAGAGATTATGAGTTTTCTAAAGATACCAAAATATGAAATATCAGATTACAGTTTTTATCAAAATTATTAAAACCAGTGACAAAATCCGGTCAAACCATAAAAACGAAATTGGGGTTCTTCCCTCACCCCTAGCAGAATAAACAAACCAAGACAAATAATCCACCAAAGAAGGATAAAATTCAAAGGTAGATTTGGACTTTTCACAAATGAATATTGGTTGGATTCACAAAAATAGATTTCGGATTGGTGGATATATAAATATATATATATATATATTTATGGTTGTTGGTATTACTCCCTGGGCTTGAGATTGGTACAGGGTATATCTTGCCATGAAGAACTCAGAATGCATGATCAGATTGCCATTACATTCGCACCAGTATACCTCACACCATAGGGTATTACTATGAGGTATTACTATGAGGTATTACTATGAGTATAATATACTTCATATGGTACAACATAGAATACGATAGAAGAGGTTTCATCTCGTGTTTTAGTATTACACAATATATAGGGATAAGTGAGATGTACCCTACTCGATCAAAGTCCTAAGATAGGCCTGTAACGCCTCTTTACTTCTCCACTCATCGAACGCCTATATCTAACATTACCACAACATCCACAACATATCCACAATCTTTTCGTCTGCGTTTTCATCAACAGTAGTCATGTAAACAAAATCAAAGATACACTCATGAAGAACCTTGGAAAGTCTTTTTTTTGTTCATCGATACCTCATCAATAACATATTGTTAGATCCACCATAGGTAGTACACTACCTATAGATACAATATGGAGCCTAGGATGTCTGATTCTAGTCGTGTCTAGTACAAAAGCCGTGACACGACATTTGACTGTTGTAACAACGTCGTGAATCCGAGGCCCCCTTTCGAACATTCCAGAACATTGCTTCCCATTGTTCTGGTGGAGAGTTTTTCGATGCCACGTTTCTCTCAAAGTTATATAAACCACTGTGGTCCCTCTCTTGAGGAATCATCAACGAATATAAGAGTTTAGGTCAACATACGTTATAAAGAACATAACACATATTATGTATATAAATAATCATAATATATCTAATACATGTAAATATATAACTGTAGTTTCTGCAAATACATGGCTATTATTCGTGAAATCATAATTATAAACTCTTCAAGAACAAACAGCTAACATTGCAATCAGAGAAATGTGGACGAAATGCAAGCCTGTAAGAGAGTAAAAAGTAGAAGCATAGACTCCATCAGTTAGTGTGAATGAAGAGAACATATACTCGAAATATTGTAAAATAAAGAATATTACGATTAATGAAGTAGTAAAAATAAATCCGTATAAAGTATCTTTTCTATTACTATTAATTAAAGCATGATGTCCCATAGTAATAGTAACTCCAGAAGCTAATAAAATAATAGTATTTAATAAAGGTAATTCACTAGGAGATATAGCTTCAATACCAGCAGGAGGTCAAGCCATACCTATTTTCATAGTAGGATTTAATGAAGAATGTAAATATGCTCAAAATAAAGAAGCAAATATTAAAATTTCACTAACTACCAATAAATAAAAACCTTGTGTTAAACCAGTTTTTACAGCTTTAGTATGATCTCCTAAATATGTACTTTCATACGAGAACCAAGAGATCCATTGTTGAATTACTTATACCATTAATTATACCATTAATTATACCATTACTTCCACCATTAATTATACCATTAATTATACCATTACTTCCACCATTACTTCCACCATTACTTCCACCATTACTTCCACCATTAATTATACGATTACATCCACCATTACAGTGTTATTCGAAACCATTCAGACCAGTGCGACAATATTTTTCAAACCAGTGCGACAGAATGTTTCAGACCACACCAAAATTAAACAACCCACTCTTCGCTTACCAATTCCATAGCCCCTCCCAATTTGTTGTATATAGGGTAACAATAAAACCAGTTCAGTCCGTTTCGTACTGCAAGACTCTAAAATTCAGTACATATATTAGGTAATCCTCCAGAGATTTAAGATTTCATAATATTGGAATCCAATGAAAGTTGGTGTGTAGCATTACTCTATTTGGTTTGAAAGGATATGCTAAGGGGTACGAAACTTTGTGAACCATTGGTTTGTTGAATTTTGCTAGTGTGGTCCGAATCATACTTTCTTCTTGGTCTGAATCGTTTTGTCGTGTATGTTTGAATCGTTTTGTCGTGTAGGTTTGAATCGTTTCGAATAACACTGTACTTATACTATTGTTCGACCAGTAATTCCATACTACCATGATACATATATATATATCCAAAGCAAAATGCTAGAGTGGATGAATTTATATCTGAAGATATAATTGGTTTGAATTAAATGTTTTGGTGTTTGTAAATCCTAAAGAATAGGATAAATTATTTCTTAATGATCCTTCCGCACAGGTTCACCTACGAAAACCTTGTTACGACATTTACTTCGTCTAAATCACCAAGTTTGAATAATTTTGAATTTTAAAAAAGAGTCGTCCCTAAATAAATCTCCCCAAACATTCTCACTAAGCCCATTCATCGGTAGTAGTATCTTACTCTACACTATTACTCTACAGTACACTCTATACTCTACAGTACACTCTATACTCTACACTATTACTCTACACTATTACTCTACACTATTACTCTATACTCTACACTACTCTTTTCTACACTGCACTACTCCACTCTACACTACTCTACTACTCTACTACTCGTATCACTATACTCTACAGATACTACTTTACCTACACTGCTCTAAGGTATACATTATATTACTATACTACACTACTCTATTTTACTCTGAATCACAGTGAACACATTATACTATACTATACATAATTCCCAGTACCACTTCTTTATACCAGTACTACTACTCCGACTAAACTTTTGGACTTCCCCGGTGAATTATCTCGATAAGCCAAATGCTTTCAGCTATTCTACCTTTCATGCGAAGCTCATGTTTCCAAACTTCTAAAACAAGGATTACTGTCTCTTTCCTGACTATCCGGTTGGGCATTGAGATTTATGAGCCCTATTTCATTGGCTCCTTCAATGGACGTGAAGAATTACCAGCTGTCAACAGGATCCTACACTTTTTTTTTCACGGAATACTTAGCCTCTTTATTCAGTTCCAAAAATAGTTTATATTGATACTTTAATACTGACACTACAGACTAATACTTCCAGACTACATTCGTCTGCTATCCAATGTGCAATAGAATGGTGGCGACTACAATATAGTTATTTATAAGAAGTGGCCCATTCATATAACCCTTACTATGGATATTCCTATTTACATTGCTATCCATTGTTTGGTTAGGCCAAGTCACGTTTCTTTAACTCTTTGGCCAGGACTGATAATCTCTGACATCACCAACATATACTGCTGGGTATCAAAGGCCAAAAAACTCCATATTTTTAAACACGCCCAGACCCTTGTTCATGTCAAACACCGCCTTTTGGCCCGTGTTCATGACCGTCAAAAGCATCTCCATGGCGACCCTTATGGGCACGTCACAAGTCCATGAAACAGCCAAGATTTCTCGGTGAAAGACCCGGGCTAAGACACGAACCACTTGGCCCGAGCTACTAGCAGGCCCGTCCATTTCAGACATAATCTCGGTCCATAGAATGTCCGGGGTACTGCATATAAAGGTCGATTAGTCTTTCGTCTGAGACCAAGCCAGGGGATAGACACTTAAAAGGTTCAGGTTAGTTCAAGTCACTTCCAGTCAGTTCAAGTCAGTTCGAGTCAGTTCAAGTCGGTTCAATTCAGTTCCAGTCGGTTCCAGTCGGTTCCAGTGCTCTGGCGGTGTGTATAAAGGGTAGGTTTGTGTTCTTTGGTATACTCGAAACAGACGTCATCTTTCTTTTTTTTTCCTTTTTTTTCTTGGAAAATGGAGATTCTTGGTATAAGGCTTTAGAGGTGTGATTTATTGCAAGAACATAAAGGGAAAGGGTTAATGAGATTTGCATTTTGACTTGTTATTATTATGCTTGATGGTATAGTTTCTTTTGATGGGACCACGCTCACTAAATAATCAATTCTGCTTCTCAAAGAAATGGCATGGTGTTTTGCTTTCAATATTTTGTTTTTGAAAACCATTATGTTCATCGACTAAATCACTATGAAGTCCTTTTGTGACATACATTTGAGAATGGATTATCATTGGGATGCTTTTTCCAGTTGGTATTATCAATGGGGGCCAAGTTCATGTAATCACCATCCAAGATGAGGGACTTTTCGATTCGGTTAAGCAACGGGGACTTTTTCCTGAACACTTTCCATTTGAAGTGAATGGTATTCTGAAGTCCAATGTAAGGGTTAATCTGAGTCAAGTTGGGAAACCAAAATGGACTCTGAGTAATGCACCCTGAGTATCAAAGCCAGGAACAGGGCAATGGGCCATATTCCTGGTGGCCTGAAACATCCCATATGCCACTGGTACTTAGAGCATGGGCAAGTACCAGGACCAAACTTCAAGTGATGAATATGTACCTGTTCATATGACCAATGTGCTGAGTCCCTCTAAGCACATGATGACTCTTTAGGTGAACAATTACACCATTTGGTTTTAAAGACTGTACAAAGGTTTTCAACATATGTTTTAGTATACATATTAATATACTCGAATATGTGATTTGTACCTTAAAAGATGGAAGTCTTTAAACGGGGCAGTGTGTTTCATAACGATTCAAGACAGAACGCGAAAAATATATTTCAAACCACTCGTAAAATCAAACAAACCAATCACTCAAAAAGTGTTGTACCCTTTCACACAGTTTTTCAAACCAAAATAACGTAATTTTTTTTCACACCAACTTTCATTCATTAAAGACATTGATTTAAGACATTGATTGAAGACATTCATTGAAGTCATTGATTGAGGACATTGATTGAAGACATTTATTGAAGACATTCATTGAAGACATTCGTTGAAGACATTGATTGAAGACATTCATTAAAGACATTCGTTCAAGACATTCATTGAAGACATTTATTATCTTGAAACCTTAAACTTAAATATGAAGGATTGCTTCTTATTAAAATGTACTACATTTGGGGGTGTTGTAGTATCAATCAATAGTGCAATCATGGGTCAAAAAAAGGAAAAGAAAAAAAACGGGACGGAACATGAACTGGTATGATTTTCTATTGGTGGAGAGAAAAAAATGGTCCTAGGGGGATACGGCTCTATTTATATTCTTTGCTCGCAACAACCCCTGATATTCCCCCACTCTTTAATTTACAACCACTGATATGCCCCCACTCTGTAATTTTTACAGCCCCTCATTTGCCACCACTTTGTGATTTTTACAGCCATCCGCGCACTGCAATATATAAGAACAGAGACCCCACCATTGAGACCTTTTTCTAACCCACTCTACGCCACTATTTATACCACTATTTATACCATACTTATACCACTATTTATACCATACTTATACCACTATTTATACCATACTTATACAATTATTTATACCATTACTTACACCATTACTTACACCAATGTTTATACCAGTCGTTACATACTATCATAATATATTTATCTACACAAAAGCAAATTGCTAGAGGGTATGAATTGATATCTGAAGATATGATTAGTTTGAAGACCTTGTTTGGAATTCGGTGCATTGGTTTATCTAGTTTATCAAGTATGGTTTGAATTGTGTTGCCGGTCTGGCTTGAATAGTTTTGGAAAAGTGTGGTTTCAACGCGATTCAAACTCTCACACTATCCACTGTGTGGTGTACGGATGTACCGTCCAGGATATTTCTTTGAGGGAGATGACTTGAGATGTATAAATTTTCCAATGCTACCACTTTGGAAAGCCGTGATTCGGCACATACCGTCTGTCAATGGCTCAATCCGAGCATACCCACCAATTCGCCATGCCTTATTCCCCTGGACTGCTCGAAATGGCTTCAGTACCTCCTCACTACACCTCAAGTCTAACCGGGCACTCCCACCAAAGCCTATGTGGCTCATTAAAGAAGATGAATTGGAAGAAAAATTTGTTAAGGGTGGAGGACCTGGCGGTCAAAAGGTTAATAAGTGTAATTCCAAAGCACAAATCACTCATATCCCCACCGGAATTGTGGTGGAATCTCAGTACCTGAGATCACAGAACAAAAACCGGGTGAGGGCCCGGGAAATCCTTGCCATGAGGCTTGAACAATTGGAAAACCCTGAAAATTGCAGGTTAGCAACTATAGCCCAAAGAAAGGCCAAATTGAAGGCCAACCGGGCGAAAAAAGCTGCCAAAAAGAAACTACAACTAGAGAAGAGGGAACAACGGGCAGAAGCCAAGATCAAACGCCACGAGGAGTTTGTGGCTGCCCTGATTGCAAAGAAAAATAGTAAGAAAATGGATGGAACCGAACCTGTTTTTGATATTGAACATGAAATCGATGAACTCTTATCGGTACTGCAGAAAAGACCCCATACCCACGAAGTTAAAAATGATAAGGAGAATGGTTCAAATGGAAGTGAAGGAATGAGTCGTTCCATGGAACGAAATTCAAGGGATCAAAATTCAAGGGATCATAATTCAAGGGATCAAAATTCAAGGGATCAAAATTCAAGGAATCAAAATTCCCAGAAACAAAATCCAAGGGACCACAATTCCCAGAAACAAAATTCAAGGGATCCAAAATCAAGGGAACGAAATTCAAGGGTATGAGCGATAAAGGGGTGACGTGGGGGTGTGATTCCATGGACATGGAAATCTACCCAATTGAATAATGGATTCCAACAAGGCAGCAGTGTGCCACACGAACATTTCCTCATTTAGAAGTTTCCACAGATAACCCTCCGCTTTTATACACTATTCCTGATAACACCAATTACTCGACACAAGACACTCTTTGAAGAAGATCAAGAAGATGAAAAAACAAACGAAGGCCAAGGGTCCTTCTAAAAAGGCAAATATGAATAAAGGAGCCAAGAAAAATCAGACAAAGGCGAACCCCAGTGGGACCAAAGAAGTGACCAAAGAAGTGACCAAAGAAGTGACCAAGGAAGTGAGAGATACGGTGAGCCGTATCATTACAAGAAAGAGAAAGGGAAAGAGAACAACTGGATCAGACCAGACCAGATCAGACCAGATCAAACCAAAGCATGAAAGGATATTATCAAATGAAATGGATAGTGAGTGATGAAGAAATCTTCTAGACCTTTGGAGTTCCAAGAATGTGTTTAGACCATTGGATTTCCAACAAACTTAATAGTGGAACAGACTTTTAATAGTCGATTTGCTTACACGAAGTGGTGGATTCATTTGGTTGTAGGTATAATTGCTCTTAACACCAAGGTTTCCAACCTACACTTCACTGAAGATCTTGAAGTGTATTTAGTACAGATGACCCGGAGATAATCCAAGTTAAGTCTCGTTTGAATGTCAACAAATCGGCCATCGATATGTTTGTTACCGTTGCCATAGTCCCGGTGAGTGATACTGTTTTCCCAAAGGCACTGAACGTTACGTCCTTAATATCTCCGTCTTCTTTTGGTAAAGGGAACGAGGTGCTTGTTTGGACCGGGGTCTAATTCATTACCTAAACCTAGATCTTAGATTTTAGATCTTAGGTCTTAGATCTTACAAAGTTATAGTGGATTATAGGTATCAACAATTCATCAAGAGTGTTCCTAACTAATAGTATTCATTATACTGTTTTGGTGATTTTTCTGTTGGATCAGCTATATGCAGGGCCCTGGCTATGAAGGTATTATTATTATTATTATCATCATTATAAGCCTTTCAGCCCGATTATAATTATGATGATGAGACTGATGTTTTTCGCCATCATAGAAATTCATGAATCCATCGATGGCCCCATCTGGAATATTCCAGAACAACCTAAACTCTTGTTTTGGTCTCCAAGTTTCTTTGATCCCTCATTTCTTTGATCCCTCATTTCTTTGATCCCTCGTTTCTTTGATCCCTCGTTTCTCTCAAAGTTATATAAACCACTCTGGTTCCTCTCTTTGATGAAAAATCCACCAATACAACTTTTGACTGGATACTTTAACTCTGACTGCAGGACTAGTCTTTCTTTTTCAAAAGAAGTGTCAGACTCCCTGTCTGATGTTCTAGGCGTTGGCTCTGCTGAAGATATATATCTGGCCTTCTTGACAGGATAGTTGTCATGCGATTCCACCGTTATAAAAGGCCAGTTCCGGTGGTAAGGCAACTTTGAATCTAGTTTGTTGCGAAGGTTGTTGTGAGTAAAGGACTCATTGCTATAATCATCCGAAGAAGAAGTACTCAGCCCGCTCTTACGGAATATAGCTGCTCTCAGTAACTGGCAGGACCAAGTTTTGAAGAGAAAGTCGGCCCTGTACCTCAGTGTACAGATTCCAAAAACTGTCGGACCTAAAAGGGGTATTAATGATCGTAAAATCGAATTCAGGTTCTTGGTTTGCCGACCACATAGACTTGAAACAATCCCAAGCCAAGAGGTCTTTTGTCCGAGTGTGGTATCTGTAGGTAAACGGAATCCAGCATGATCGATCTCCGGCAATCTTATACACCCTGAGGTTGACCATCAAACTTTATAAAGAACATAATAGTGATTGTTATGCTTTGGTCACTTCAGGTACTCTGTTTACTATGTTCATTTCAGATTCATCCTCTTGAAGGATCAACTATTTCCAGGCTTCTTGCTTGGTTGACCATCATTACCTACCATCATTATCTCCCATCATTACCTACCATCATTACCTACCATCATTACCTGATGTTTCCGGTCCAGCTGGAGATGAACATAGTCACATATACCTCTGTGAGATTCAAAAGTTCACATCATGTCATTGTTGAAGAAAAACTTGTGACACTGAATCCCTCTTTTTAGATGCACTGGCAAAAGTCAAGAAGCCACCGGCAATTCCCGTAAAGGCATAGAAAAGCAAGTAGAATGTGGGGTTCAAATTATAACCTGCTTGCAAGTTTCTTTCGGACCAAGACTTCAACACCCAGCTTCGAAAGATATTCATAGCCACCACTGCCCAGAAGAAGAGTAATCATATGGCCATGTAGGTCCAGTTACAGGCTTTTATGAACTCGAGATACACACTCAACTTGACATGGCCCTTTTCTTTTTTTCTCCTTGTTTTCGTTTGTGTTCTGTCTGTTGTGGTACTCATCTTCAAACACATAACTGTGACCAAAAGAAGTGACACTCTGTCCGCCAATAGTGTTATGCGTTGCGATGCTGGCCAAATTCACATCGCCAAGATCTTCAACGTCGCTCATAGTAACGTGAGTCTGGGGTTCAAAAACATTGATTCTGTTCTCATCTGCAGACTCGATGGACGCAGTCTCCTCCACTTAATCATCGCTCTCAACGGACTCGGCTCTCAACGGACTTGACTTCTTCGTCCTCGTCTTTGGTGAACGAACTCCTTCATCAAGTCAAAGATCCGGCCTTCATTGTTTCACTGAATCCCTCTTGGGGCATGATCAAAAGTACCAAATCCCATTATCAAGTCCCGATTTTCCTCCTCTTAGATTCATTGTCTCGGTTATAAGATTTCCATTCATCCAAAGCTTGCATTGCATCTTGCCAATTCTTCTGCAATACCTTATTTTCCTGTACCAACTGCAGGACGGTTTTCCTGGAGTCATCTTCAGCACTTTTCTGTGGGGTTAGAGCCTCCAATAATGCCTGTACGTTATGGAAATTGTTGTAGATATTGGAGAGAAGAGGCCGAGATACTTCCTCAAATGGCTCGATCTCAGATGTGGCATCTGTTTTTCGATGCACATCAATGTAATCTGAAGGACTTGGTATACCCCCAGTATCCCCATTTTTTAGCCCAACAGGCAGGATCTTCATGTTGACATTGTGGAAGTACACATTAGTGTCCTTGATGAATTTGGAGTATCGAGAGTTCTCATTCATGAGGTTTTCTATGAGGTCCAGAAGCTGGGCGGCGATTTGTTCGTATTCCTGCATGACAAACGTATCCAAGCCTTGAGGTTTTTCATTTGTTTGGGTGTTATCCATGACGGCTTTATTGTTATAGATCAAATTTGATGCTGTGTCCTGCATAGGGTTCCGTTTAAGCAGTGGGTTGCCATAAGTTAAAGTATTGGAAAGGTTTCGAGATTCTAAAAGCTTATCTTTGAGGTTGGAGATTTCAAGTGCTTTCTTGCGCATTTCAACATCATACTTGCTTTGTAAATCATTGTTTAATGCCCTAAGCTTTTGGGTTTCCTGTATATACCCCCTCTGGGCCTTTTCCAAGCTTTTGATTTCAATCTTTAAGCTCTTGGTTTCCACTGTGGCCAACTTCTCAATTTTTTCCTCCAACTGTAAGTTTTTCGCCTCCATGGCCGCCAATTTGCGCTCATTCTCCTGAGCAGCACTTTGCGCTTGTGCTAACGTCTTGTTAAACGTCTTGCTTTGCGCTTTGCTCTTATCTAGCGCCTGGCAAAGTGAGTAGATGATGTTGATGATGTTTTTGTCGTTGTTGTAAATAAGTTCCTGGGTTTCTAGAACCAAGGAGTCTTTATTGGGCTGGTCAGCGATGAGTTGAGGCCAGTTTATACTGGAAAAAAGGAGTTTGTCCGATGTGTAGCCTTTGGAAAGTAGAGTGGTATTGACCAAGTCGGCAGCATTCCGAATGGACTCGATATTGAGGTACTCCGACATGAGGCGGGACTGATGTATGATATAATTGCTGCTGAAGGAAGTACCACTAATGATGGAAGTACCACTAATGTATGGATTTAGTTGCTGCTGAAGGATGAATCTGCTGGTAAAGAATGAATCCGCTGGTAAAGTATCTTTGACTAATCCTCGTTGCTTTTCCTGTGTCGTATGCTCTTTTGATGTAGTGATCCAATGTGTGTTTATGATCATGCGCAGATGTTCATTGATGCAGGACTATGATATAGACGCGTACATCAGTACCTCCCCTTTTCAAGAATTCACCCCGGATCCTCCAAAGTATCCCCCGATATTATTCAGTAAAAATGCTTTATAGGTATTCATCGTCCTGCATTTGTGTTATCTTTATATTCAGAGTTCAATAGAGTGTAATGTTTTCCGGTTCCTCAAGTAGGCATCTAACTTTGTTAGGCCTTCACTCAGTTATGCTTTCACTCAGTTATGCTTTGACTCAGTTATGCTTTGACTCAGTTATGCTTTGACTCGGTTATGCTTTCACTCAGTTATGCTTTCACTCAGTTATGCTTTCATGTTCTAGCACTGTTCAGTCCCTGGACTCCCACAGATATCTTCTTGGGCCATCAAATGATTGTTTGAGATGATACGGTTTTCTTCTCATGGTTCAATGTCAAATGGCCATTGTTTTATCGCCATTTAGTGTGATTGGAGCAACTCATATGGCCAATTATGAGGTTTCTGCTCATTCAATCATAGACACGTTGTCTTCTTTCGTGTCGCATAACATCGAGTCACAAATTGATCAATGTCCGAATATCAATGTCCGAATTTTGTAGCATAAATGAGCCACGACAAGAAAGCCACGACAAGAAAGCCACGGTTTGGAAGGTTTTACCCAAACCCATCTCATCGGCCAAAATTCCGTTCTCATTACGAGACCAAAGAAATGCCATCCAGTTCAAACCAGTCAACTGAAAGTCCAAACCAGTCAACTGAAAGTCCAAACCAGTTACTGAAAGTCCAAACCAGTCAACTGAAAGTCCCTCAACTCACCGTTTTTGATGAACAAGGGCTGCTAGCTAAGCTTTTCAAACCTGGGCCTTTGGTTCACTGGGTAATTGGATTGGCAGAGTGACTGGGAAGAATCTTGGTCTGCAATCTTTGCTGCAACTTTGCCACTTGTTCAGGTGCAGCAGCTGCAATGACTGAAGCATTCTCCCAAGAACACTCATCATAGTATAGATGTTTCCACTTCACATAGTACTGTAGTTGAGAAGTACCATCGTCAAGCTCCACACGGTCGCTATCAACGATTCTTTCCGCATGAGTATACTCCTCTTGCTCGTCTCTTCTTCTTCCACGCTCAATATCCATGGCCTCGATATCCTCCTTAGTGGTGAAAGGATCCATCCTAATCTCCTGGTTCAAAACAATAAACTGCTTGGCGTAGTTGTCGATCTTTCTGAGCCCTTTGTGGTGCTTCAAGTCGGAGTACTTCTCCCAAGAATTGTGCAAGTCAGACTTGCCCGTCCATCTGATCTTGAAGAGGTAATCGTACTTCCAATCTCCAGTTTCCTGGGCGTTTTCCTCATTGAGCTTATGGTCAAGTACAAGATCAATTCCATGGGTAGGCTTCTCCTCCATGGCATGCTCATAGTAATAGTAGTGGTTAGCCTCGTCCTCACTCTCGATCAAATCAGCATCATCCTCGAAGTCAACAGCATAATTTACTGTGCCGTTGTTTCTAGAGGAAAACCGTAATTCTGCCGGAATCAGAGGAACATTTTTGGAGCTTCGGGCCGACCGCTTCGACTTAAGCTTCTTGCGCGTTCTAGACTCTGCGGTTTTCCTTCTCGGGCCAAACTCGACATAATTCCTTTTTGGTGTTCATTTTCAAGACAGTCACCAAGCTTAACCTCAAGTTCATCGACTGGAAAAAAGAACTGTGTGTGTACCAATAAGAGCTTGGCTGTAGCATGCAGTCTTCCCAAGAATTAAAGACAATACTATCAGCCAACACAATCAGCTGAGTTTCCTGGTGTCTGGGTGGTTAATTTATTGACTGTCAGAGCCAAACCTTTCTCGTGGGTTTGAAGTTGGAAAAAAATGGAGCTTGAAGAAGGTCAAATCAAACCCGGAGTTGGCTTCACTCCAATCCAAGCTTCCAACCACGTGAAATGTCCTTTGAATTTGGACTAACTCATTTCAATCCAGAATCGTTTGTACTTCTACTTAAAGTTAGGAGTAACTTGGATCCACGCATCTTCATTCTCACCATTCCGTCGTTAAATTTTATTCTTGGTACTTCTGATTTCGTCAATATGAATGAAGAAGTTTTCATCACAAAACTTTGTTTAAAATACTCGGTATGAGCCGTGATCAACCGGAGAAAGAATCTCTATTCAAGAGCGCCACCAAAAACACATGAGCCAGGAAAAAAAAGGAACCACGAAAGAAAATGGGCCACCAAAAAGTGTGGTTCGCCATACCCAGAACCCCGCTAACTTTAAGATTGCCTTCAAGGTCAAGTCTGAGTTTCTTGCAGGGAATTTTGACCCAAAAGAGCCTGTTTCAAAAGTAACTGGTGGTCCTATTAAGCTGTTTCACCTTTCCAAGTTTATAGCTAAAGAATCACAACCAAAGACCAGAGACTTTCCTAAGAAATTGCACTTTTAAAAGTACAACGCAAAGGATATCGAGAAAATGCCCACAATTTAGTGCTTACCAAGTTCATGATGAAAGAGCTAGAGTCAAAAGGAAGTCCCTTACAAAAATGATCTTCTCCAAAATCAATATGAAGGATATTGAGGAGAAAACTAATGTGGCTCATAAGAAGTTGGACCTTTCAAAGTTCAAGTCCAAGGATGTTAAGGAAAAAGTCAATGCTGCGTCTAAGAAATTTGATCTTAGTAATTTCAAGGCATTTGCCAACATTGCCTCCATCAAGGCCAAGGTCATTTATATTGATATGAATAATAATATCAACACCAAAAAAAAAGCATATTTCCAACTTTTTGCATATAGATACACTTAGAGATGTTTCAGTATGATCATATTCCCATGGGAACCGTCAGTACGGTTTGTGGGTGAAGATATGGAAAATACATCCACAAGATCACGTGACCTTTCCGGTGGTGGTCCTGAAAGACCATCAAGAATCCCATTTTCATTTTCATGAACATTGTTTCCGCTATTGATGTTCCATTCCAAAAAGTCTGCGTAGCAGTCGTTTTCTTCCCACTTCCAGAAAAGAAGCAGCACATTTTCCCCTCTCGTTTCTCTCTTTGAAGGCTTCACTTTGAAGGCTTCAGTGACTTCGAACACCATATGGCTATTCAACAACATTACCCCAAAGAATTGCACTTCGGCAGCCACTTATAATTTAAGAGCCAACACTGGTCCCTTGGAGTAGTCACAATACAATGTTCAATCATCTTGATCCATTAGACCAAACGGTTTTCAATTAGCTCCAAAGCACCATAATTTCTCGACACTTTTTGAGTGTAGTTTCATCTGCAGAAGTCTTTTGATGTGGGTTATTATCCATATGTCAAATCAGTCACTCAAAAAACATGAAAAAGACAAGAAAGGAAGGAGGAGGAAGGAGAAAAGGAGGGGGGAGAGAAAGTTGGAAAGGATGAAGAAAAGACAACAAAAAGATATAGGGTAAAAAAGAGAGGGTGAAAAAGAGAGAGGGTGAAAAAGAGAGAGGGTGAAAAAGAGAGAGGGGAGTAAAAGAGATAAGAAGAAAAAATGTTGCTAAAAAGGTGTTGCTAAAAAAGTAGCGGAGGGGAGGGGGGGGACTGGCTTTTTATATCCATTTGCCTTCCTCACCCCGCCCTGTTTTTTTGCAGCCGCCAGTCATGCAGGTGCACCAGGCTGCGAATATATATAAAGCACCCCCCCCCCCCCCCCCCCCCCCAATATGAGTATTATTGGAGCATCTAGTTGACAATAGACTGGAATATATCTACTATGACTGGTGAAGGAACTAATGTCGATGGGATTAGGATCCCTACCCCAACACATACAGTTGCAACTTTCTTACTACTACATTACTACTTCCAAACAAAGAGATTGAATCCATTGAAGAGGCGATATTTAGACTAAATCAATTATTGGTTTGTGACTGACATACTGACATTCGGCTGACACACTGACACTTGGCTGACACACTGACACTCAGATGACTGAATCACTGGATTAATGACACGAATCAAACATTGAGGGATTTATTGACTTACTGACGTACTGATGGATTTACTGAATTGCTGACCCTTCAAATACTCAATCCTTCCATAATGACCATTCAATGTCTTCTTCAGGAGTATTTTGGCCGGCAAAGATGTCTTTTTAATTAATGCCTTTTTGACTGCTTACTGTCTTCCTACATTCTTACAAACTATGTGTTGGATTGCAATAAGTTCCGAAAACTGCTTGTCCAAATAAAGAAAGACACGTGGTTTGTTTTTGGTGGCTTGAAACAATTTTTCAAATATGTCGGTCAGCTTCTAGGAGCATGAATAAGTCTTCGGACGGTGACTACATCAGCTAACGCGATTGAGAGGGTTCAAAAATGGTTGTTTGCGCAATATCATTGTTGCTTGTGTCAGTGGTGGATCCAAAACTACTGGAGTCTTCTCTCCGTTTTTGAAAAACATTTTTTTTCCGTCAAGATGCTTGGTGTTGAGGCCGGAGGTCCAACTGTCACTCTGCAACCTCGACTGCCGGAATCCTAGATGTGTTTCATGATAGGACTTTTGTCTTATAAGACCACGACGATCAAGAGTACGACGCCCACTCTGTGTCTGAGTTTTGACTACCTAGGGGTGAGTCCTGACTTAGCCTGAACAGAAAGAACAGAGCTGAGTTTGTTGCAATCACCGATGCTGAATCTTTGAAGGTTTCTGCTTGTTATCTCATCTGGAGGCTATTATCTGATCTGGAGGCTATTATATCAGCTTTGGAATTATCTCATGCTATCATGAGAACCATGAACCTTGCAAAGAGCATGGCTCCAAACCAGAGCATGACCATCAATGTTACAAGTCCCAAATGGCCGTCTTCGCAGGAACAAGTTCTCAAGCTGAACAATTTTAGGTCTACGCAAACCTGACACTTCTGTCAAGAGACATTACCACATACCAACACTTTCAAAGTCAGTATCATGTTCATGTGCCGACTTACTCGAAGAAAATATACTAAGTTATATTTGTTTCATTGGAATTCTGGTCAACTATGTTCTTCAGTTATAGATGTTACAGCAATGACAGAAGTGACAGAAGTTACAGAAGTTATAGTGGGAGTCACAGGAGGTAACAAACGGGGCTATTGGCCATATCCAAGGTTTCACTGATACTACTACTGTTGTTAAATGTTCACATACTTGCAGTGATCCGGAGACTTGTTCTTCTACTCCACTATCATCTACTTTCAACTGCTGTACTTAATACGTTTGCTGTTGGCTATAATTTTGACTGCTGTACTATTTTTGGACTGCTGTACTATTTTTTGACTGCTGATATGTCTATTTAAACCTAGTGGTGGTCATCTTGCTCCTCGAAAACAAACCAGTCTTCAGCAGGAGCGGCCTCGGTGGCAGGAGCAGACTCGGTCTCCACGTTAGCGGACTCATAAGAAGCAACCGAGTCGGCACTCACCTCATCGGCAGGCACGGCGGGTTTGCTTGGGATCTGGAACTTCTTGATGGCCTCAGAGGCGTCCGAAGACACAGGGCTAGGCTTGAACTGCTTGATTTGTTGCACGTACAAATCAGCAATCAAGTTGCTTCTCTGAGGAGTAACAGAGAACAATCTCCGGGTGGTCAATGCACGCTGCAGTTAGTATTGATTAAACAGAATGAATTTCAAGTGAACAGAGCCACTCCTGCGAATGGGCACACTCCAGAGAAGAGACACTCCAGACAACAGACAACCACTAATGGATAAGACTTGGGATAGACTCGAGATCGGAACAATGAACGTTTAACCAAGTAATTCATGTGTTCTATGTTTTGATGAAACAAGATCATGGAATATGGTCTGAATCCCAGTGGTTGATCAGGTTTCAGGAGAAGTCAAAAGCAAAGGAACTAGGACCGTGAAAAGGAACAGGAGGAAAGGAATGAGCCAAAAAATCCATGATTGGTAGATGAGCTTGGAATGAACTTGGAATGAACTGGGAATGAACTGGGAATGAACTGCGAATGAACTGCGAATGAACTGCGAATGAATTTCATAATACGGTAGGGTTAAGGTCCTTGTCTGAGTGCATTCATTGATGATAAGGGCTCAATGGGTTTAGAGTCAAAATCAACAGAACACAACAGAAATTTGGGGACATGAATGAAGGATGATGACAATGAGTATCATTAATGGATGGTGGCTTGAGTCCTAAAACTTAATGAACCATGAATAAACCAAAGCCACGACCATCATAAATACAAAAGGAAGATAATAATCAATAACCTTCAACCTTCAATCTTCAACCTTTAACCTTCAATGGATATTCAATGGATATTCAATGGATCAAAGAATCATTAAACAGTGACTGACCAACCAACAACTAGCAATGGTTCAATGGAAATCAATTATGGGTTAATGACCAATGGAGACATGAATCATGAATAGTCAATGACTAGTCATCAATAGTCAAACAATGAATCATGAACCATTGAACCATTGAACCATTGAACCATTGAACCATTGAACCATTGAACCATTGAACCATTGAACCGTTGAACCGTTGAAAATGGCCACTATTCATCGACCATTTCCCAACACTAAGCATCAAGCAGTTGGATAGTGACATTTGATAGAAAGAATAATAGTCACTTCTATATTTCTGTCGTGTTCTTCCAAGTGTAATCCATTCCCCCACTTTAATCCCATTGCTATAGTCCCCTCTATTCCCCTCTAATCCCCTCTATTCCTTTCTATTCCCCTCTATTCCCAATTCATCTCTTCACAATAGATTCATTCTCCACTGGGCCATTAACTTCAACTTTGGAATTCACTCTCTCTCTCTTCACTCTCTTCACTCTCTTCACTCTCTTCACTCTCACATTCTGACTCTCTCCCTCCCCCTCTGCTTTGATCATTCTATCAAACACTGCTTTACTCTCTCCAAATTCCAATTCCAAACTCCAAATCCAAACTCCAAAGACCAGAACCGAATTCAAAACCAAAACCAAAACCAACTTTAAAAGTACCGCGATTCACATCAAGTTCACATTCAATCTTGGATATTCACCACCATTTCTCATCAAAATTTCAAGGAGTGATGCACGCCAAAATCTTGAGACAAAATTCTTGAGATAAAATTCTCAGAATAAAGGAGTTTCTCTTAAAACTTGAGGCAAATCTCAACACTTTTTGAGACCGTAATTTGAGACTTATAAAAATCAAAAACCACACCGTAAAAAAGTGACGCTGTAAAAAAATGATGCTGTAAAAAAGTGACGCTGTAAAAAAAATCATCACTCCAAAAATTGCAACACTCCAGAAGAACACTTCAACAAAATCCTCCAAAATTCAATGCTGTAAAAATCAAAAAGAAAAAATGAAAGCTTCAAATGTTTAAACGAAATTCCTAATCTAAATGAAATCATCATAAAAAGATCTCCTTGAGAACATCACTTGACATGGAATCTTCAGGTAGATTTCACTGTACATAATCAAATTGTCTGGTTCGCTATGGACTATGGCTTTGAGGTTTGCTGTGAGATTTGCTGTGAGATTTGCTGTGGTGGTAATAAGCTTTTGAAGTAAGGGTGATTTTCATTTGAGGTGGTGGTAATTGGATATAGGCATTGAATGGAATGGTATAGTATGGTATAGTATTGAATGGTATGGAATGGTATATTATGGTATAATATTATATGGCATGGAACAGTATGGTATTGTATGATATGGTTTGACAAAGCATTGGCGTACTGAGTGGGTGTACTGAGTGGGTGTCTGGATCTGATGAATGTATGGAATGGGTCTGTGTCTGAGGATCTGTGTCTCAGGGTCTGTGTCTCAGGGAGACCTTATATATAAAGACTCCCTGACTATATATTCTGAATAATTATACATACAATCGATTGCTTAAACATGGTGTACTTGGTGAGAAGGTGATCTGAAAATGAGAAGTTTACTTGCCCGAGACTCGGGGCGTGCGCCGCCCAATCTCGTTGCGCGAGGCATCTCTCATTGGACGGTGAGTGTTTTCTGGTCACGTGCGCTCCCTCTATGTTTCAACCCATCGAATTCCTGAGATTCCAACTGGAAGGGGGTGTGAATACATGTGACTCATACTCGGAGACCAAGAATTTAAGGTACTGAATTGGGAATTCGGATGGTGCTGCATATAATACAAACATCCATACATTTCATTCCTGCACGCACACAAAGGGCGTTTTTGTAAACCTCGGTACACCAAAGTCCAGGACATCTTTACACCAAATTTGTGTTTGTAAACTTCGGCTTTTGTAAACCTCGGTACACCAGAATTCAATACCTCCTTACACCAAATTTGTTTTTGTAAACTTCGGTTTTTGTAAACTTCAGTACACCTTTGTGGTTTTGTTATGCTGGTTTTTGTAAACCTCTGTGCACCAAAATGGTTTTTGTAAACTAGAAATTCCTTTTGTAAACATCCGTACACCAAAAGTCAATACCTCCGTACACCAAATTGGTTTTTGTAAACTAAGATTCCTTTTGTAAACATCCGTACACCGCGTCTCGTGCCACATCTGATACATCATAGATACCCTCTACAAGAGCCAACCACGTCATCATGCCCAAGTATTACTGTGACTATTGCAAGTCGTATCTCACTCACGATACCATGAGTGTGCGGAAGTCACATCTCTCCGGAAAGAACCACATCCGCCTCTACTGCCAGTATTATGAAGAACAAGCCAAGCAGCTAGGCATCTGGGATCTTTCCGACATCAAGTACGAGGTGGGCGTAGACTACCTCGCATCCGTTGCACCATCGCCCGAGAAGTACTCCAAGCTTCGGCTCCGCGAGCGGGAGAAGTCCACCGTACGCAGGGCAGATCCTCTCCACGACGAATTCTGTCTTCCTCCCCCTCCCAACTTAGGCAACTTGCCTCCTCCTCCTCCCTCGGTGTTACGCCATACCGAAGAGTATACCCATCTGATAGGCGTGCACATGGCCCGCCAAGAAACCAATCTATAGTCAAATCCAGAATAGTCAAATCCAGAAATAGTCAAAGCCAGAAATAGTCAAAGCCAGAAATAGTCAAAGCCAGAAATAGTCGAAGCGTTAAAAAGGCATACTCAAAGGATTTAGGAGTCAAAAAGCCCTCTATGACAATTCAGTCTAATGAAAATTCCTATGTTAGCGAGATCTCATCATCAAACAATCAAGTACCATAATGGTGAGGCCAACCAGTGAACCAAGTCTTGTTATAGCTTATCCTCTTGTTATGGTTTATTTATGCATGTTGGAAAGCCAGCTAGACAGATCCATCCAAGAATGATTTGAACAAATCCAATGTAATTTGAGGGGGTAGATGATCTAATGAACCCAGCTGGTTTTATCGATCTCTGGATAGGCTCAATGTGGTTTGGCCGTTGCGACTATAATGATGGCATTGTCGCAGTCAGGGCCATTTTATTGGATTGGATCATTATGGAAACCCCAGGACTAATCCAACTTCTCGCAATCCATAATATATCTTAATCTATGGTATGACAATCATGAAAGATTCCATTCCAAGCATTAGCCCATCACGGCTTATCCAAGGATAGATGGTCAAATAAGCTCTGACAAATTGAACTCTGGTTATTCCGGAGACTAATCCAGATCAACATAATGCAACATAATGCCGCGCCAAGCTATACATCAGTTGAAGACCCATTCTCAACGTGACGAAGTTCAGACCAACTGATCGATGATTCTAAACCCTCTAGACCGTTTAACATAATCGATAGATTCGTCAATACTCAGATCTTTGTTATTGTGGTCATTGAGTTGGTCCTAATGGGCCATTTTATCCTTACTGGACCATTCATCCTTACTGAACCATTTCATCCTTACTGGTCCATTTCATCCTTACTGAACCATTTCATCCTTACTGAACCATTTCATCCTTACTGGACCATTCATCCATACTGGACCATGTACACCGGGAGAGAACCCCTTTATATAGTAATACCTTCACCCCTAAACACAAACGCAAACACAAAGCGGGGAAGGTCATAGCATTAACCTGAAACACTCGATTGAGTAACCCAAGGCTTATCTGAAACAAGTAATGTAGCTCCGCGCATACATTGCGCTTTCCCCCACTTTGCCTTCCACCATGCATGGCACCAAAAAGTATATAAGTATGTAGATTCCCCCTTAAATTATCCTCTACTTTTTTGGCTTTGCCAAAATGTACTACTATTTATTTTGGATGTCCGAAGGCCATGAATACTATTTAGAATAAATCGTGGGATTAAACTATTGGGAATTAATTGAGGGGGCTGCTTACTCTTATGGTGGCTGTGAATTGAACCTGGACCAACTGAATCTAAATTCAACCTAAAGTCAAAGACTCAATCTAGGTCGTTTCTAAATTGTGTTGGGATCACCTTTGAGTCGAAACCCAAAACATGCAGGAAAGAAAGAATAATGGAAGTCGGAGCCTTGTCGTGAAGAGCATCTGGATTGGATCAAGTCTAGGTCGAGATACATTATGGGTATTGCACGACCCCCATGAAATGTACTGGTCATACTTTGACCTCCAGCCAGAGTCCATACCACTTACAGGTCTTTCCAAAGTCACTACCTTTGCCTAGATTGAGTGCTCTCTTTATTTGAGTAATACCTTGTTACTTATCCATGGATGAACAGTGCTATTGCATACAGGACCATGATCTAAGAATGCCCATACAAACTTTTTTTTTTTGATTTTCGTTTAAATCTGGGAGAGAAAGGAAAAAAAAAAAAAGGAAAACAGCTTTATATGGAAGAACCATGACTTTTAGCTCTTTTTTGTCATGGTCGCACTTTAATGCAAATGCTTTTTTTGCAAAAGCTGTTTGTTGCAAAGTTGCGGTGGATTAATAAGTACATGTGTCTTGCTCACTAAAAAATGAGACAACATCTAATGGAGCAGTGATACTTAGAAGGATAACATACTGAATAAAAAACCTGATTCAAGTTCAGTCTCATTAAAAGGTGATTTCGTTAGTGCCATGTTTTATGAAATGACTGGTTGACATGACAATCAAGATGCAGGACAGCCTAAATACCATCCTTCCACATTCCAACATCAATTATAGTGGGCACATTAGTTCTGCATCCAGTGCTAACTACTTTATTCTCGTTCTCCTTTTTTACTTGCACTAGATCAAGTGAGCATGACTTCTCCAGAGGCATACAGAAATCCTGCATGTACATCGAGAGGTATGGAGAGAGATTATCATCAGGTTCATGCCATCAGGATTTCTTGCAGTCAAATAAGACTTTCGTGAAAATTACGACTGAACTGAAGTCACTATTGATGCCTATTTGGGTATCTCAGAAAAGACCCAAAAGTTCTGGTTACTTTTCGACCTCAACCGATACCCATTCGATTCAAACTTATAATCTTCTGATAATCCAGGGTTCAAGACTTTTAAAAACATTCCATGGAGTTCACAAAGACTTATGGAAGTTTGGTGAGTATAAAAGTTTGGTGAGTATAGAAGTTTGGAAAGTATAGAAGTTTGGTGAGTATAGAAGTTTGGTGAGTATAGAAGTTCTATGTGGTAATGGAGCTACATTCAAGCTTATAAGGTTTACTGAAACTCTATGAAGGTTTTTAGAGCTTTATGTGATAAATGTGTGTTACTAGAGTGACATACAGTTACATGGAGGTTTATGAGAATTCTTTAAAACATGTCGGTAATAAGAGTTCCATAAAAAGAACTTTGATGAAGATGGTTGGTGGAGTTCATGAGTTATAATTATTGCTTGATACTATATACCATGGACTATATCCACATTGTGATACACGACAATAGGTCTCGACTATTGGACTCAATTATTGGACTCAATTATTGGGCTCAATTATTGGGCTCAATTATTGGGCTCAATTATTATGGACTCGACTACTGATTCAAATCTGGAAAAATTATTACGACTATAGGGAAGACCCTAGGATATGACGACAGACCAGAAAGCGTCATGAATAAGTGACTGGCCAATTATAACTCGCTCAGTATACAGAAAACGTTGTTGATGATAATGAAAATAGCGTACCGCACCAAAGACTAACAAAGAAGCAAATAAGCTTTGAAAGTCTCGAAGCTTATTGTGATGATTTACCAAATGGCCTGATCCATCTCATTACAGATACCATATGAAAAAAGAATAAGAACAAGAAAAAAAAAAGAAGGAAACAATAGGTTGTTACTCTATGAGACAATGTGACCTGGTACTTTGAGGTAAGTACTCTTAGTCTATACTCAACCGAGTAAATAGTGGATATAGGAGCATTCTGGAATAGATTAACTTCTATTTCAATCGAGTCTTGGATCTACTGAAGTTTCAGCACTTAAGTTTCAGCACTGAATTTACTCAGGACTGAAGTACTTCATCACTGAATGACTTCATAGATTCTGTTTAGGGATTGTGACCTTCATTTATATGCACGGCCAAAGCTTAATTGTTATGGTGTCGTATAAGAAATACTAATATTTAGATCTCAATGGAGAATGGAAAAAGGCATTGTCCTGCTCACAAGGCCAAGGCGAGATCATACAAAAGCCTTTTTCTCATTGTGAGATCGAACAGCTCAGATATCAATTGGTTACTATTGAAAGTACAATCCATGTGATCAAAGCAGGAGGTCTATACATTGTATTAGCAGGTCTGATCTCTATACGATGAATTAGCAGGTCTGATTTCTATACAGGGCTACCAATTTCTGGACCATATTTCTGAGACAAGAATGGGTTTGTCTAGACCCATCTTTTAGGCGGCATACAGATCTCGACCATAGCCCAGTCTAGACAAGTTTTTTTTTCTTTTTTTTTTTGGCGACGTCTTACTTCAAGCCTGAAATCAAGTGGTCTAGCCTTACCAATGGAAATCTCCCAACGGAAATCTTCTCAAAGGAAATCTCCCAACGGAACCCTTCCCAATGGAAATCCTAAAACCAGCTGAGTGTTTATTTCCTTTCATATGGGATTCATCAACGAACAAACACAGAGCAGACCAGAAAATTGATAAAGTTCCAGTTTTATACACAGACCGAAATTGTGATTAAACACAGACCAAAATTGTGATTAAACACATACCGAAATTGTGATTAAACACCAAGTGAAAGTTGTGCTTAAAAGGACTGACAATTCTGATTCCCTTGTTTGAGATATCATTTACAGTGTTTTCCAAAATCATTCAAACCACACTAGCAAAATTGAAGAAACCAATACACATAACCCCCCAAACAAGGAAACCAGATCATGTTCCGTCCTGGTTTGACCCTTGATTGGTACTGCAACAGTCCCAAACATAATAAATCATAATATGAGGCAATCGTCCAGATTTCTGATTTTAGAATATTGAATTCAACTGAATATATCTGGGAAAAATTACGTCATTGTGTGTGAGTGGGCTCCAAGTTTATGAAGTTTATGAAAAGGCTTGTTTTGAAAGGCACAGATCGAACAGTTATTCACGATTCCTCATGCTTCACATCAAAATGGTCTTGCAGAAAGAATGCATCGGACTCTTCAGAACAAGATGAGATGTGTTCTACTGGACGGGAAGATGCCGATCAATTTTTGGCCGATCAATTTTTGACCGATCAAGTTTTGGCCCGAGGCTCTCCGTGAAGCAATGAAAATTGTCAATTGGACTCCATCACGGGCGATCGACTACCAACGCCCTGCAGATTGCAGATTTATGGGTAGAAACCAAGGAGCCTCAGCCAACATCGGGACGACTCAAGTTTGGCTTATTGGTATACGTTAGGATCCCAACTCCCAGAGTTGCTTCCAAGTTAAGTGATCGAGCAGTCGCCTGCGTATATCTGTACTTCTACTACTACTCCTCTAATCATACTACTATTACTCCTCTAATCATACTACTATTACTCCTCTAATCATACTACTATTACTCCTCTAATCATACTACTATTACTCCTCTAATCATACTACTATTACTCCTCTAATCATACTACTATTACTCCTCTAATCATACTACTATTACTCCTCTAATCATACTACTATTACTCCTCTAATCATACTACTATTACTCCTCTAATCATACTACTATTACTCCTCTAATCATACTACTATTACTCCTCTAATCATACTACTATTACTCCTCTAATCATACTACTATTACTCCTCTAATCATACTACTATTACTCCTCTAATCATACTACTATTACTCCTCTAATCATACTACTATTACTCCTCTAATCATACTACTATTACTCCTCTAATCATACTACTATTACTCCTCTAATCATACTACTATTACTCCTCTAATCATACTACTATTACTCCTCTAATCATACTACTATTACTCCTCTAATCATACTACTATTACTCCTCTAATCATACTACTATTACTCCTCTAATCATACTACTGATAGTGCTATACTAATAGTACTGACTGCAGACTACAGAATACAGACTATGACTATGACTATGACTATGACTACTACTACTACTAAACTGAGTATGACTACTGATTACTGAATATAAACACTGACTACTGACTACTGACTACTGACTACTGACTACTGACTACTGACTACTGACTACTGATTGTGGAGTACAGTGTTTTCCAAAATCATTCGAACAACACTAGCAAAATTCAACAACCCGAAACAAGGATACCATAGCAGTTCATGTTTCATCCCGGTTGGCCCTTGATTGGTACTGCAACAGTCCCAAACATAGTAAATCATAATATGAGGCAATCTCTAGATTTAAGATTATCAAAGTATTGAGTTCTTTAATGTATTAAGCTTGGTGTGAACCTTTATGCCATTTGATTTGAAAGTCTATGGGAATAGGTACGAACCGTATTGAATTATTGGTTTGAATAGTTTTGAATAATACTGTATATCCAGAAGTCCACCAGTCTCTTACTACAGTCAAACTAGCCATACTAACAAGTGATTTAGATACTTATCCCTTCATATTCTCATCCTTTGAGATGCTTCCACCGTTGGTACTTCGTTGATACTTTCACCGTTGATACTTCGTTGATACTTTATTGTCAGAGCTTTACCTTGAGTCCTTGAGACCATGAATTCTTAAATGCCATACGTTTTAGGTTCATACCTCTTGATGAGATATCTTGACCACCGTCTTCTGCTTCATAGTATCTTACTCAGGCGGGGTTTAGGTTCTTTACAGTATGATAAACCACTACCACTGATACTACAGAGCTTTTGAAAACTATTCAAACCAGGTGGCTAAATGTTTGGAACCAGAACCACCAAAATTAAACAAGTCAATAACTTAAAAAAGATTTGTTCTTCTTCACACAGTGTTATAAACCAAATGGCGTAATTCTTCACACCAACTTTCATTGGATTCCATTTCATTGGATTCCAATATTTGGTTTGAAAGGATGTGAATTATTGGTTTGTTAAATTTTGCTAGTGTAGTCTGAATCGTTTTGTCGTGTAGGTCTGAATCGTTATATCGCGCTGGTCTGAATCGTTTCGAATAACACTGTATACCACTACTCTATTATACTACTATAATATACCACTACCTTACTATTAGACCATGACTTCATACTACTACTAATTATTATATCCCCAGTATTATATTACTACTACTCTATTATACCAGTACTAATTATACCAGTACTAATTATACCAGTACTAATTATACCAGTACTAATTATACTACTACTAATTATACCATTACTGGTGTATACCATATTCTACTAAATTAGTCTCTAGGAGTTGTCTGTGTATGTTCTTTTTTGAGCTTCTGACCTTGGTCTAATTGCACTCCTCTGTATACAGAGCTCTATGGAGTAATACTGAACAAACAACAAAACGTAATAGCTATGGACCAAGATCTATTTATGGAGTAGACTATATTTCCATGAAAACTAGGGGAACTAAAATTACCACCAAGTCAATTACCGCCAAGTCAATTATCACCAAGTCAATTATCACCAAGTCAATTATTAAGCAATCATACCAAAGATTACCTAATCAAATACTCAAATTACAAACCTTTTGTGGTCACGTGACCAAAGCAACCATTTGATTCTACTCATTGCTTGACTATTCCAATTATTGCAAATACCTTGTATTGAATACTGAAAGACCTTAGACCTTACTAAGAAGACTAGCTACAAGGAATTGAGTTAATTTGCTGGAATTAGACTAATCTAGATCTACTTGCGACCACCTGTGAATGCTTCTTTTATTAGGATATCTACAAGTCTGCATCATCCTCATCAGGCAATGGCAAGGCGGTGGCCTGCTCCATCTCCTGTTGGTATTTTTGCATCAAGTCAGCGTCCACTTGCACCTCAGGAGGAGCCAAAGCAGGCGAGGCCACAAACTCCAATTGTGGGTTACCCACCAACTTTCTAGCCAACCAAAGGAAAGGCTTCTCGAAGTTGTAGTTAGACTTGGCCGAGATATCGTAGTACTGCAAGTTCTTCTTTCTGTGGAAAGTGATGGTCCGTGCCTTGACCTTACGCTCTTTCACGTCCACCTTGTTACCACACAAGACAATAGGAATGTTTTCACACACTCTCACCAAGTCTCTGTGCCAGTTAGGAACGTTTTTATAGGTGATTCTGGAAGTAACATCGAACATAATGATACCACATTGACCGTTAATGTAGTAACCATCTCTCAAGCCTCCAAACTTCTCTTGACCGGCCGTGTCCCACACATCGAACTTCAATTCTCCGTAGTTGGTGTGGAATCCCAAGGGGTGCACCTCGACACCGAGGGTAGCGATGTATTTCTTTTCGAATTCTCCAGTCAAGTGTCTCTTGACGAAAGTGGTTTTTCCGGTACCTCCGTCTCCGACGAGGACCAATTTGAAAGTGGGGACTTCGGTAGATGCCATTTTGTTGAGGGTGGATTTAATGGAGTTGTTGATTCAGGTTTTTTTCGGGGGTGGAAGACGCTGCGCAAAAAACCGTGCCGTGTGCAGGTCTCCGCTCTATATGCACGCCGCAAACAATCTTCCCATCACTGCGCGAGTTTTTTACACGAAGTGTTTGGGCAAATAGGTGGCAAGCAAGGGGAAAAAAAAACGCGCCTTGGTTCCGGTGCACGGGTTTGGAAGGGGGTTGGAGGGGAACAAGGCGAGCAAACGAAACAATGAGCATACACTGGTCACGTGAGTATCGGTACATCAGTACACCACCACAAAAAAAAAGAAAACATCGGTACATCACACACCACAAAAAAAAAGAAAACATCGGTACACCACCACCATCTAAGCAGTCACCCCCACCCCCTATTCCTATTCCCCTCCTTACCGTACACCCATACACCCGTACATTCGTACATTCGTGCATCTCGCGTACAAGTAAAATCAAGCGACAACAGGATCCTGAGGCGTTTGTTCTGTTTCAGATCTCAAGTGCATATGGCGCCACTACCAGCACCAAAAGTCAAACAACGATTTCAAGAAATAAGGGATATGTTTTTTTTTTGCCCAAAGAGAAATTGCACCGATTGGGATGGATATTTCCTAATTTGGAAGTCTAGATGTATTAAGTAAGCACATTTCCTAATTGGGACTTGTACCAGTCTCTAACAAGGTTCCCATGAATTCATTAATTGTTGAGTGATCCTTTTCGTAGACCAGTCCTCATTTTTTATATCATTAAACGGTGAGAAGGCTTATGACCCCTGAAATTCGTGCGAATCATACATGAAACAGATCTGAAACACACTTGAAGCAAGTCTGAAGCAGGTCTGAAGCAAGTCTGAAACAAACTAAAGCAAACTGAAACACACTTAAGCACACTCAAACACACAGAAACAAAATAAAACAAACTGATACAAACCTGATACAAACCTGATACAAACCTGATACAAACCTGATACAAACCTGATACAAACCTGATACAAACCTGATACAAACCTGATACAAACCTGTAACAAATCTCTAACAACACTTAATTATTTCCCTCTACAGTCACTCACACTACACATAGACAAACCCCGACTAAACAGAATATCCTTACACGCAGGTCATTCTCTCATTCCCCAGTAATACATACATAGCCAGCCAGACCACCAGCCAGACCACCAACCAGACCACCAGCCAGACCACCAGCCAGACCACCAGCCAGACCACCAACCAGACTACCAGCCAGCCAGCCAGAACGTGAGCCAGACAGAACGTGAACTAGACCCTGAGCTAGACCAATGTTTCAGATGTCGGGTTGCCGGCTGCAGTGGATGTTTCAGAATGGACAGAAACGCACGGCGCGCGCGCAGGGCCCGATGTGCCGCGCGAGATGCTAAAAAAAAGAAATCCAAAAAGGGATACCTAAAAAAAGGTCCCGTCTGCATTACAACTTAAAACACTACATTGTCGTCACTCATTATTATTACAACGTGCCAATATTACCCGGTTCCTATTTTCTAATTCTTGTTGTTGTTTTTTTTATACTATTATTATTATTACACGAAACACGAAACACGAATCTCGTATACGTATACGAAGAGAATTTATTGCCATTATCTCTAAATCACGCCCCTTTAGGCTCCGGAGAAAAAAAAAAAAAAAAAAAAAAAAAGAAAAGAGAGAAAAAATTAAAATACCCGGTTACATTACCTCCCTCCCTCCCTCCCCCCGTCCCCATTATTCCCATTACCTGCGCACGTGACCTTGTCTGGTGCCATTATTCGTCTCCACTGGTGTTTCCATTTCCCCTGCTCCTCCTTTGGTGTGCCGAAACCACTTCTAAAAACCAATCACCACTTGATTTTTTCCTGGGTATTTCAGGTATTTCAACCGCACTCTTTAACCTTCCATCTTTAACCTTCCAGTGCTGTTCAGTGTATATTATCAAGTCAAGTCCATCACCGTCGCTCCAGTAAAGAGACCCTCATTCTGAAACACCATACTGAGCCATCTTGAAACACCATCTTGAAACACTACACTGAAACACCACACTGAAACATCTTGAACTACTTTGAAACACCATCCTGAAACATCTGGACCATTACATTGATCCATCCTGAAACAAAGAATTTACCACTCAACAATAAAAGGTCAAACTAGACCCGCGAATTGGTACTTTCTGAAACTCAGCCTACTACTTGGATACCGAGTCTCACTATTCTGAAACACACACAGCCTACTTTGACATCTGAACATATTTTTACTTCTGCGGGCCGAAACTGTTATTCTTCTGATCTGAAACTGTTACTAGTTTAACCGAAACTGTTACTAGTCTAACCGAAACAGTTACTAGTCTAACCGAAACAGTTACTGACCGACAGAGTTACTGGTCTAACCGAAAAAGTCACTAGTCTAACCGAATTTATCTGAAACTGACTACTCTAACACCTGAATTACTTGACCATGTTTCCGAATTCTACGCCTTATAGGAAACCGGGCCTACATCTCCAGAACTACTACATCCCCAATTCACCTGGAATGCTACAGAGTGTAGGTACTCCTCAACATCCCATGACTCCCATGGACTTCTCCTACTCGCAGTCCATGCTTCCTGCAAACCTCCTATCAACACCGTCGCCATACGTTGGAAACGGTCACAACTTTATGCCTCCAGTATTGCTGCCGTCGCTCCACCCACGAAGACACTTTCTGGCCACTAGTCTTGTGGCCACTCCTCCGTTATTCAGTCCTCACCAGGGAAACTTTGACTTGCAACTCCCACGTACCGTGATCTTTAGTGGTCTACCTTCGAATGTGACCTTGCTGATGTTCTTGGACCATCTAGGCTTTGGTCCTGTGGAACAGTGCTGGATGGTATCTGGAGACGGATTCGAGAATGGTAAACCTGAAAATGGAGCATCAGAAAATGGAAGATCAGAAAATGGAAGACCGAGAAGTTCTTTATGTGATATTTCCGGAAATGGGACATCTCAAACTCAAACCAAAGAGCCTTCTGAAGGAGGTTTGGACTCCAAAGAAGATATAAAAGAATTGGGTGAGTCCAAGGAAGAGACTGAAAACGAGACTGAAAACGAGGCTAAAAATGAGGCTAAAAATGAGGCTAAAAACGAAACTGAAAACGAGACTGAAAACATCATTTTTGTTTCTTTTTTAAATCATCCTACTGCCCTTCATTGTCTCAATAGGTACTCGCGTAACTCGGAAGATTTACGCCAAAAACTCAACTGCCCTAATCTTAAGGTGCTGTTTGACCTGCCTGAAACGGCACGTGCCCTTAAACTCAAGGTGTTCAAGTACGTGGTGGAACACGATGCTACACGGGCCGTCTCCATTTGTTTCCGGATCCTTGATCTGGACCTAGTTCCATTGATGGAAAAATCATTTCGTGCTCGGTGTCTGAACTTTGGAGACGTGGAGGATTTTGTGGTAATTGAAAAAGACCAGCATATTGAATATGTGGTCCATTTCCTCTCAGTGGAATCAGCCATCAAGATCTACGATTACCACAAAAGACGGCTTCTCCGAACCGAACCTGTGTCCGAAGAGGACGTGGAGCTTATGTGCATGTCGGTAGCCTTCCATCGGGACCGGTGTGAATCATTAGACTTCTCCCAGCCCCCGGTGCCGGAATCCGAAAGAAGTCTCTCTAAGGATTCTATGACCAATGAGCTCTCATTGCACGAGATGGAAGAACCCTCGGATGTGAGTTCTAACTCAGCCATTTCTGAGTTCAATTCCCCAAATCACTTCCACCTTGAGATCATGGGTGCTCGAGATGCTCCCCCATACCCTTTTCCAATGCCACAGCCTCCTTTTATGCAGATTCCATCTTTTCCTTACAATCCAGACCCTGTGAATGACTGCAACCGGACGCTTTGCCTTGGAAACCTCCAACCCAAAACCACCGTGGAGGAAATCGCCAATAATGTGCGTGCAGGAGGCTTGGTGGAGAGCATCAAGTTCTACCGGCACAAACGGGTGTGTTTCATTACCTTTGTGGACCCCAAAATCGCCCTAAAGTTCTACTTGAACCACCAGGTGTTGCACCAGTTAGTGATCCGGGATAATGTGATCAGTGTCAATTGGGGCCGTAACCATTCGGGCCCATTACCGGTGAACATTGCCAATGCAGTCAAGTCCGGAGCTTCCCGAAACGTGTATATTGGGTTGAAGTTGAACAAGGCCAAGATATACAAACCTAAACTTCCTGATGAGGCCACTTTAAGAGCAGATTTCTCCCGTTTTGGAGACTTGGAGCAGATCAACTATGTGCACAACAAGGACTGTGGGTTTATGAACTTCATGAATATCAATGATGCCATCAAAGTGGTCAGTTATTTTGAAAGTGATAATAAAACCAAGATCTCCGAGATTGTGGGGGATAACGGTGAATTTTATGAAAAGTACCGGGTTTTCAAAATCAGTTTTGGGAAGGACCGGTGTGGCAATCCTCTCAAGTTTAGTTTTAAAAAGACTGTACAGAATGAGAGGGAGCCTGAACGGCCAAAAAAACAGCCAGAGCTGAAGAGTGCCGAAAGTATCAATGAAGAAGCAGCCATGGTATTTGGAATCCAGACTCCTGCAGGAAAGAGCACCAAAGCTTCAAAAGAGAAGAAAAAGGGAAAGAATGGAAAGAAATCAGGAAATGAAGGCAATGCAAAGATTGCAAAGAATGAAAATAGTGCAAATGGTGAAATTGGTGAAAATCGGGAAGATGATGGCGATAGTGTACAGGATTCCGAGAGTGAGGCTGACGATATAGCCATCATCATCGAATCCGATACTCCTTCCCGGCCTCAGCCTCAAAAAAGCCGCAAAAAAGCCGAGAAAGTGTACCATGATGATAACGTCGACTTGACGGAGTTACTCAGTGCTGCATGGACCTCCCAAGGATATGGCTACGGATACCAGGCTCCCATGTATGCACGACCACCTATGATCAATAAGGAACAGTACGAAGCCATGGGCCAGGCGTACCCATATGCAAGTCAACACAACTACAGTGGAAGTTACGGCAGTGGGTCTCAGATCATGGCTCAATACTTGGCCAAGTCACAACATGAAACTGCTCTTTTGGCTTCTACGGTACATGAGAGACGAAGAAGAAAGACAATAAGTGAGTGATTCTTTATTGATTATTGATTATTGATTATTGATTATTGATTATTGATTGAATTAAAGTTCTTATGCATGATCGGAGGCTATGGCGCCATAGGTGCCGAGAATTGCGGCGAAGATACCCAAGAAAATGCCAATTTTGGTCAAGATCCGGGACCATGGGGTGAGTATGTGGGCATTCAACTTAAGGTGAAACATGAGGGGAAATGTCACACAGATGGTGCAACAGATGGCCAGGCCCAAAAAGGCAACAACCTGGCCGAATTGGGTAAAGGCTAACGATAAGATGAGCAAGAGTGTCATCAAGATTAAGCGAGAGCAGATCTTGACCAATGAGCTTCTATCTGGTCTTCCCGAACGGTCTTTTTGTGGGTTGTCTGATGATTTGTGGCTTTCCAAAAACTCTTCCACCACATATAAAAGAGGTCTAACGATCAAGGCCAATTTGGAGATCGGGAGAAGACTCACCAATAAACACACCACACGATTGACCCATGCAGAAGACGTATTCTGAAGAATACTCTTGGTAAGCGAGTCGCTCACACCATCGCCATACATCAAGTAGCCCACCACGGCTATAAACAGGTCCAAGAGCGTGGTGAACGCAAACGACCAGTTGCAACATGAGGCATATTTGGCCGGGTGTCTCATGTCCCGGTACAACTCGGGGTATACTGGGTGGCCTCCCCAGGGAGCCATGAAAATCCCCAACGAAAACAAAAGGTCCTTGAAAGAAGAAGGCCATAAGCGAGTGTGTTCCGGGTGGAGAAGAGAGCCCGGAGAAGTGGGTGTGAAAAAGCCACAGATGGCGGTCACCATCATGATACCCACTGTACACACTATACCCAACAAACTCACGATGGATACCACGGACAACGGCAAAAACGAAAGGAAAAACGTCACCAGCACAATGAGAAGTTTCAAAATCACTGGGCTGATTTCTGGGAACAATATCAGGGACGCATCACTGAAAAGAAGAATCAACGTCAACAGCGCCCCCAAAAGGTCCACTGTGAAAGTGGCCGTGGCCAAAGCTTTGAAACGGGGCCCGCCCCATAAATGAGCAATATCACCATAACTATTGCAATATCTATGGCGACTCAAGATGGAGCCGAGGATCTTGGCTGTGTATGAAGTGATGTATGCGGAACCAAGAAAGAAGGCTATACCCAATACCCATCCCGAAAGTTTAAGCCCAAACGAGAGCGAAAGCATGGCAATACCCATAAGTGTATTAACAGCATTCAGGATTGTCTGTGGAGCAGTGGAGGTACCAAAATGAGGGACTAATGAAAAAACACTGGAACTTCGATGTTTTCGGCTTAAGAGCAGAGAAGTTTCATTAAAACCAGGACCCCGTAACGATGCTGAAGACGAGCCAGGGCCTGATCCAGGGCCTGAGCCTGTGCCTGTGCCTGTGCCTGTGCCTGTGCCTGTGCCTGAGCCTGTGCCTGGTTCGGGTACGGGTACGGGAACGGGAAATGAAAAGTCCTTGAGAGTTTTTGAGTTTGACGAGGACAGATTCTGGCTATTTCCGAGGTTTTGGCCGAGGGAGCCGAGGAGTTGGCCATTTCCAAGGGATTGACCAGCTTGACTTTGACCAATTTGACTTTGACCAGTTTGCGATTGATGTTGGTGAGCTTGATATTGACCATCTTCAAGGTCAGGGAATGGAGACTCGGCAGAGGTGCAAGGCGACACATCGACCAAGGCCAGCTCATGGTACATGGCCGCACGCTGATGTGACAGCGCAAAGTTACTCAAAGAGTTGGCGCCACCCATGGTGAGGAACGACAGTCTACGGGAGTCAGGAGCCATGGCGGTGAAGAGAGTAGCCGAAGTAGCGCAGAAGAATGTGATGATGCACTCCTCACATGCAGGCTCGAGACCCGGTCGCGCTCACCACACCCCACCCTCCCTTACCCCTTACCGCCACACCCACTCACCCTCCCACTCACCGATTCCTCCTGCTACTCCATCACCAATTTCTATACCACCATAGCAAACGCCACCACTACCAACCTTCACTACCAACCCCCACACATTCCTTTGTTTCCATTTTCATCCCGTTCATATCAAATACATACCAAAATATCTTCTAGAGATCTTTTACCCAATGTGCTATATATAGGCAGTGGCTGATTAGTAGGTACACTAATAAAAGACAATGGTGTATGGGAAATGAGTAGGTCGGCTATAGTGCAGAAAATAGACTCAGTGAAATGATTGTGGGCCATGGTGCGAATATCAACTTATGGTGCGAACTCATAAACTCATGAACACATGAACTCGTGAACTCACCAACTTATGAACTCACCAACTTATGAACTCACCAACTTATGAACTTGCCAACTTATGAACTTAGCAGTGCCAGTACCAAGAAAACTTTCATGGAGGAACTTCAATAGTTTCAGAAGGCAACTTGTATAGGTCTTTTATAGGTCTTTTATAGGTCTTTTATAGGTCTTTTATAGGTCTTGTATGAGCTGCTTATGTGAAATGAGTTAAATGGAGAGTCATATGGGAATATCATAAGAGATACTTTTATGGGATACTTGTGTGGAAAGAGTCCTATGGAAGTTGATCTTTTCGGCATCAACCGTGTAACCGGAGACTTGTTACAAATCCAAACCAGATTGGGAAACCAAGTTACCGGTGGACAAAAAGTATTGCAACTTCTGACCAATGTTTTCGTTGATTCTCATAAACAAACGGGTCATGTACTTTCTGTTGGAGAAGTTTACACGAGTACCCCTGTTTATGTCAGAGCTGATCTGGAGTTGTATGCTCTACAAATTCTCATCGATCTTCAACTGGATAATCATACCATACAAGAAACCTCCCGATAAAACCTCTTGATGCTGAGTGGAATCGGGATTGTCTGAAGCACAGTCTCCAGCAACAAGCGTGTACAATTTTCTGATCATAAACAACAACAACAACAACAACAACAACAACAACAACAACATGCGGAATTTATCGACATTGTCTGACAAATGCATGAGCACAATTCTGTTCAAAACCTCTTTTCCGATCTCGATATCGTATTTATTGAAGTTATAAGGAAATATCTTAAGGAACTATCATAAGAGGATACTTATATGGGGACAACTTGGGAGATGGTTGTATGGTGATACTGATTAACATAATACTGTATTGGAGGGGGTGAACTTTAGAACCATGGGTTCTGGGTTTTCTCATGAGTCACCACTGACAACTCCCTCAAGTCATCAAATCAGTACTAACCAAAAAGAGAAATTTTATTGATAGTGAAAATCTGAATGTGGAATATCTTTTTACATGGGAAGTATAGGGTTACGAATTCAACTGGTTACTTAAACTGGTCCCTACTGGTTCCTACTTCTGGTTTCTATTACTGGTTCCTACTGCTGGTTCCTACTACTGACTATTATAGATACCGACTACTACTACTTACTTCTGGTCCCTATTACTGGTTCCTTAAACTGGTTTCTAGTACTGGTTATTATTACTGGTAAATATAGATACCAGGCAAGGTATAGGTTTAAGAAGATGTGCACTGGAGAGTATGACCGGTCAAATATCTCACATGGGTCAATAGACTCGAAACACTTACAGAGTATCTGTGCTATGTATTAGGTGAAACCCATTATATGAGGTACCAAGAAATTCTACTAGTGACCTCCAGCTCACCCAGCCAGACTCCCAGCCAGACTCCCAGCCAGACTCCCAATCTAATATACTCCATGCTACATGGTCCTTCGAATGCTACATTATCATGGACTGGTGTAATACTACACCTGGTCAGATATAATGCAGCCCTGATCGGTAATAATGCAGCCCTGATCGGTAATAATGCAAGTTGTGTGAAGGGTTCATGAACATTCATATTCTTCCATCATAGCCATTTACTACTTCATACTGGAGCTCGAAATCTGTTCCCAATCTGGATATCCTGACATAAAAAGTTCTGGTGCTGAAATGTCACCTCTTTTAAGAAATCAATCCAAGGGTTTTTGAACTCCACCAACTGTTTCAATTGGTGCCTATTCCTTCAGGTGCCAATTCCTTCAGGTGCCAATTCTATTATAAGTTATTCTCCGTTAGAACACACTCAAAATGGTTGACTATAATTAAATAAGGAATAAGTAGGTCTAACTTCACTGACCACTTCACTATAGTCAATAAGTATCAGTTAGTGTATCTTCACTGAATAGTTCACCATAAACATCAAAGCTTGAGTAGTCACAGAGTAAGTGAGTAGTCAAAGAGTAAGTGAGTAGTCAAAGAGTAAGTGAGTAGTCAAAGAGTAAGTGAGTAGTCAAAGAGTAAATGAGTAGTCAAAGAGTAAGTGAGTAGTCAAAGAGTAAGTGAGTAGTCAAAGAGTAAGTGAGTGGACTAACTAGATGATGTAGACTCAGTAATAAGAGTTGAGTCTCCTTGGTCTTTATCCATTCACTTCAATTACCAACGGTATCCATCCCGGAGAATAAGAATAGTATTTATAGGATAATCAGTACTATGGGAACTACATACTCGGTGAGTTTCTTCCATTCTTTGGCTGTTATAATGTGTTGTGTATCCACACCTTCAACCTCAAAGCCCACCAATATGTTCATGAAACCACAAGTGTTCTGGATGTTTTGAGCATGCACCAAGTAATTTTCGAAATCGGCTAAGAGATTCTATAGCGGGTGTTTTTGAATCAATTCCAGTATAAATTAGTTCCTGCAGTAAATCAAATATTTATTAGTATCTCAGTTTAGTTGGATGGTCGTTTATTAATGATACACTAAAATGTAGGTCCTAATCCTATTAAACCTCACTGTGGCCTAGTCTAAAAAGACTATACAATAAATTAAAAAATTCCCCTGACCTCACATCTTCTGATTCCCCTCCAAATACCTATTTCCGTTTTTGGAACCGGCTTTGGAATTCGATTCACCTCGCCCAAGGTCCTTCCAATATACAAGTTGTCTAGTACACTTTTCCCTGAAGATTGTATTGATGAGCAAGCTTTCAAAAGTCTTGGATGGAGGTTTCATGAGTTGGTGAACACTTTTTGTGGTTGGGTAATTTGCTATACCCGTACATTTTTATTTTGTTTTTGTTCGGGGAGGGGAGGGGAGGGGAATGTGCCCGATGAATCCCGGACTTAGCTATGTCTGTATTTGGGCTATGTATCACGTGACATTACTTTACTTCTATATTGTTCTTTTATTCTATGTTCTTCCCCGTCAATTTTTTTCTTTTTTTTTTTTCTTTTTTTTTCTTTTGGGAAAAATACCAGCTACATGCTGACAATGGAATTATGAAAATGGTTTCTACTGAAGCCGTCAATTATTGTAGTCCAAAAATATTATATTGTGGTGGTTATGAGCCCCGCCTTTTCCTTCAAATCTATTAGTATTAACATACAACAACTCAAGATCATACAATATTGGAATTTGGAATATCTTAGATAGTTTAAAGGTCATGACTAACAGTATGTGACCAAAAACTTAATAGGTAGGTACCTTGGTGATGTATTAAGTAATACTCTAATGTCTCTTCTATATGCAGGAATATGGACATTTCTCTTTTCTTAACTATCAGTGTGTTATCTACTGGATTAATTCCCATTACCCGTATACAGTGATTTTCAAAAGTATTCAAACCAGGTGGCCAAATTGTTTAGAGCCAGAACTAGCAACTTACTCTCCTGTGATACAAATCGAAAGCTTACGCTTAGTCATCGCCTATGCTGCAATGAATGGCATGACAATACACCAAATGGACGTTAGGACTGCTTTTATATTGCAAAAAATGTGTGCAATGCTGCTAGTTGCTCATGTCTCTCAACTGTCAGACTTATTACAACTGATCCCCAATTTCATAAGCATTTCCAATTTCATAAGCAATTCCAATTTCATAAGCAATTCCAATTTCATAAGCAGTTCCAATTTCATAAGCAATTCTAGGAGGGAACTGAAACGCAACATAGAAACGGAGTAAGGGAGTACAATCGTGTTGACACATACCAAGCAGGTCCACCTTACCCAAACCCCTATCCGCTCCTAAGCGTGGTTCGTCCGAGCAATAACTCAAAAAGGTTTGTACCCCTTCATAGAGTCTGTAAAATCAAAAGACTTCATGTTTCACACACCAACCATCATTAAAATTGAAGATTCGGTATTCTTAAATCTAGATGTTGGTTTGAATTATTTTGAAAAAAAAGACTGTATCTTAAAATTCCTGTATTGAATATAGTATTATTTTTATTGATCAAATATCTGTGTTCCTGTATACAATGCCTCGTCTGTTAGAACTTTGAAGCAGGTCGTGGGATGTGAAACAAAGTTATATATCAGCTGTATATTCGAATACGGTGGTATGACTCAGAAGAATCCCTAAGGACCTTCTAATCAGGCTAACCTGTAAGTTCTATATATACTTCTCGGCTATAGTATGGCACAACAGCCAGCCTTCCGAACAGGGTTCAGTTTCTGAATCCTATTGGCTCTAGAGAATCCCCATTAGGGATCTCCACGGCGTATGCATCTTTTCTTATGTATACGAGGTAACCAAGCTAACAGCATGGTTACGGGTTGAGACCGCGCTCCGTCTCGGTCTCGTTAGTAGGATCCTCAAGCATCGAATACTCAATTCTAGCGCTCATAGGATTTTTCCTAACATCGTCACCGAAGATCTCATCACCCAAGAACTCATCAAGTCCCACACAAAAATGGAGCTGGTTTTTCTTGAGAATGAACAATGACTGATTATTATCCCTCAAGAATGGAGGTACAGTATATAGAGTCAGTAATTTCTAAATCTATTTAATAAAAGTAACGGGCAAAATGTTTTGGAACCTGCACTAGCAAAAATCAACGTTACCAATAATACAAAAGGAAATACAAAAGGTTTCATCTTTGCATAGTCTTTCAAATCCCAATGACGTAATGTTTCACAGTAACTTTTATTAGAAGTCAATATTCTAAATGCTTAAATCTAAAGGCTGCTTTGAATGATTTTGAAAAACACTGTACTTTGGTGATTCATAGTACTAATTTTATGTTGAGAGTTTAACAAAGTTTAAAATTTATATAAGGTGAAGTTTTGGTTTCAATCTTAATGTTAATTAACTAATCCGAATATCATCTGTGAGAACATATTGAGATGGAGTTTACTTCTAGACCCTCGGAATTAGCCAAACCATAGAATTAATCAAACCATAGAATCAGCAAATCCCCAGGACCAGCCAGAAATAGTTAACATGTCACTCCTATAATATTTACCAACTTTAATAAGAATATAATCTTCATGTCCATTAATCAGCACGTTACTCTGGACTGTACTCCTTGAATATTGATATATATAATAAGGACCATCTGATGTACAGTGTTATTCGAAACGATTCAGACCAGCTCGATAAAATGATTCGGACCAAGAAAACAAAATGATTCGGACTACACTAGCAAAATTAAATAAACCAATAATTCACAAAGTTTCGTTTCGTACCCCTTAGCACATCCTTTCAAACTAAATAGCGTAATGTTTTCACACCAACTTTCATTGGATTCCAGTATTCTGAAATCTTAAATCTCTGGAGTATTGCCTAGTATATATAACTGCATTTGGGAGTCTTGCAGTACGAAACTGAACTGAACTGGTTTTATGGTTATCCTGTATATAACAACAACTTGGAAGGGGCTATGTAATTAAGTAAACGAAGAGTGGTTTATTTAATTTTGCTACTGTGGTCCCAATATTTCTGTCTTCTTGGTCCGAATAATTTTGTTTTCTTGGTCCGAATCATTCTGTCTTCTTGGTCTGAATCGTTTCGAATAATACTGTACCTTTGAATGGGGTAAACCAAGCGAGTTAAGTAATCTACAGTACATTTTGGAGTGGTGCATCTAAACATACCTTCAAATGGCACAATGTTTCTATTCTACTAGAAATTTGAATCTGATATCTAAGCCAGCTTTCTAGTACTATGTAATGTCTCAATGAGGACATCAGATATGCAAGCAGCATACCGAACCAGAAACCGAGATCAAGACCGAGCCAAAGTGCCGGAACAGACGAACGAGTTTGATATTTCCCAAATAGGCAATAGTGCAAAGTGAAGCCTCCTCTTCACCGACCATCAGAGCCAATCAATCCTTATCCCGAAGTTACAGATCAATTTTGCCGACTTCCCTTAACTACTTTGTTCTATCAACTAGAGGCTGATACAGTCTTATTCAATACTCTTCAAACCAGTGCCACAAAATGCTTAGAGCCAGAAGTAACAAAATTAAACAACCCAATGACTCAAAAAGTTTTTTTTACCTCTTCATTGAGTCTTTAAAATTAAATGACATAATGTTTGACACACTGACCATCATTAAAATTCAAGATTCTGTATTCTTAAATCTAGACATTGGTTTGAATTATTTTGAAAAAGACTGTAACCTTGAAGACCTGCTGCGGATATGAGTACGACTTGGCATGGATAGATATGTGAATTTTCAAGGATTGTAACAAGTGCACTGGCCCACAAAACAAGTCGTGACTATTCCCATTCCCAAACCTTCTCTCTGGTTAATCCATTTTCAAGGTTATTGAATGTTATAAAAAAAAAAGAAAACTCTTTCCAGAACTTATTCCAATGTTTTCACATTCTTTACGTTACCGTTTCCATATCCAAGTACTGGAATTTTAACCAGTTTCCCTTTCCCTCCCTAAAACAAAAAAAAAATTGTCTTCGACTTCAAGTGGGGACTGACACATGTTTAAGTGATGACATCTGCCTACAGAATAGTACCCGTATGGATTTGGGTATAAAGCCCCAGATGGAGAATATCGAGTTCGACTCGTCAGATCATAACCTGCCTCAAAAACTCCAAAAACCGCCTTCTCTTGAATCGCAATTCAGTGCTCCCAAGCTGCCGTTCTTGGCGGAGCTGGTATTGAGTGACGGTGTTCCTGAAAGAAGAGTTTCGGAAGCAGATTTGGCTTTTTAAGTGATGACATCTGGTACGTTATTACATACACATTGTGGTATTATGAACTTTCAAAGGAATGAATTGATGATCAAGGGATATTCTTACCTTCTAATCTGTGATTGGATTTTCACCTGTGATTGGGGTGTACCACTAGAATGTTAATATACAGTCCAATAGAATTTTGCATACTCAAAAAAAAAAAACAGCACTTTTTTTATTAGGTAAAGGGGGTTGTTTTTTTAGCCTGTTTTGTGGCCTATTTTTGGGGGGGTTTCTTTTTTTTTTTGACGGTCAATTGTTCCGTTTCTCTCGTCTAATCGTCACCACAATTTCCTGTACGCATATTCGCAATTTGTTCTATTTTCCCATTATGCTTCAACATTCACATATCCACGTAAAAATTCCTTCTTTGAAATTCTTTTATCTATTTTTTTTCCATCACTTGCATACTCTATATACTAGAATATTCTACCTACTTTTTTTTTTTGAAAAAAAGTCATTGATATTGACTTTATTTGAAGACTTATTATTGTAGACACTGTATGCAGGACGCACTTATATATAAAACAGTTTATAGTGATGAAGTTCATAACCATTAATAAAATAATAATAGTTATTTGTCATGTTTGAATGTCGGAGAAACTGGTGGTCAGTTAAAGTAGTCATAACCATTATTTTGGTTGAAAAAAAAAGCAAATAACTATTAAGTGTTATTTGGAAAGTGCTCATAACCATAAAGTTCTACTGCCAAAGTGCTCATAACCATCACATAGTTTCTAGGTTTATCACTTAACCGAATCCGAGTTAGCCCTTTCTTTAAACGGAGTAGATTTATATGCAGAGAGAAAAATGCAAGGCAGTATTTTTTTTTTTAGGCCCTCTTGATTACATTATTCACCTCGATTACGTCATTCACCCAGAACAATAGTAACAATTATGATCATAGTACTTCCTACAATGATGGCTTGGCGGTCACAGTTAGCTTCGGAAAGAGTAGGCTTTATGAAGCTTCCCGATGCAGGGCGCCAATTATGATGATTCAAAAAATAGTGTGATCATAACCATAGTTCATATATAATTAGATAAACCCGTACACCCGTAAGTATCAAAGACTCTTCCACCTTGGAAATGACCTTTAACATATCTTTCCTGCAACACATTTTCCACTCTGTGGCACCCCGCTTGATACGACAATAGTGGGGAAAGCCAAACTCATCCATTTTGAATATTCCATCAGTCAAGTGATATGGAACGAATGTCAATTGCTCAACGCTCCCTCAACAGCTTTTGCAATCGGAAACCCCGACTCAGATTTCCTGAAACTCGACAAATTCTTCTTCTATGTCAAGGTTCTCTTGACCCACCGCAAGCCGACACGTTGGAGGATCGACATCGAATCCACAACGGGCTTCCCACCTTTAACACCTGATACGACGCGCAAAAATCTATCATTCTTCAAGGAATCATATCGACGACACTTTTGATGCCACAAAAAAGGAACTTTGACAGAAGCCTACAAGCCGAATACGCGCGATAAGAACTAAAAGGATTGCTTAGAACACAATAGTGTTCGCTCTCGGAGTCTTTCACCCTGGAAAAGGTTTTCTCCGACAAACCATTTATAGACTTGTAGCCTATATATAAACGTATATATATATACAACATAGTAATCAGTCATGGTTTATTTGACTATAACGAAGAAGTAAATTTGAATAATACATTTAAAGATATTCTTGTTATCAATGAGAGTTCATATAAACAAGGTAGATGTAAACATGGTAGACGTAACGGTGATCGGGATTATATGCAGGCACACACATTTCTCTACAAACTCTCATCTAACTCTAGTAATTGTTTGGTAATTGCTTGAGTCAAGACAATGTATATTGGCAGCGACGAGAAATGAGACTTACGACTTTTGGTGCAGAAGAAGTTCTTGACACACATTAGAACGATTATGGGGAAAGTGCTCATAACCACTTACAACTAGACTCGTTTAATACCTACCAATTTTAACAAGAAATTCTGAAACAGTCAGGCAGTGTCTGGTTAAAAAAACCACAAACTAGATATATGCAGATCCAGTACATTCAACAAAAGAAGAAATAAGCTCTAACGTAAATGAATGAAATACGTTATAAGTAGTGAAACTCAAAATAAAAAAAATTGAGTATATGTATTCACAGGTTATGAACCTTGAACTCAGGTGATGTGTCCCACCCTTAGTTATGAGCAGTCCCAAATTATGAGCGGTCCTTAATTATGAGCAGTCCCTAATTATGAGCTCGTCACCAATAATAAACCCTGCTATTCCTATATTATGAGCCCTGCCTCATAACTATACAGTGCTTTTCAAAACTATTCAAACCAGGTGGCTAAATGTTTGGAACCAGAACCACCAAAATTAAATAAACCAATAACTCAAAAAAAGGTTTGTTCTCCTTCACACAGTGTTACAAACCAAATGGCGTAATGTGTCATACTAACCTTCATAAGAGTGCTCAATATTCTGAGCTCTTAAACCTAGAGACTAGTTTGAATGATTATGAAAAACACTGTACTACCCAAAAAAAATTTAAGTGCTACACCCACAGAAAACACTCTTTAAGTATCACGTGACTTCTACTTTAAATTATTCTTTTTATGCTTATTTCTTCGCCAAGAAATACCCCCCAATGGTCTAGCAAGCTTTAGACTGCGCACCACTGGTTAGCACACCTCTGGTCGGGCTGCGTGCGTCCCTGTCTATGCAATATTGGTCTGTAGATCGTCCTCGTACTCGATTTCCACATGTGGTCTCTTCAGCTTAGGCTTCTCGCTATCCAGGTCGTTATCAGAATCAGAATCAGAATCTGCCTCCAGGTCGTGTCCCAACCATTTTTGCAAATCCTCCATATCCACTAATTCTTCATCTTCACTATCTTCCACATATTCCACTTCACCAAATCCTTCATCATCTCCACTCTCTATCTCCACATCATCATCTTCATCGAATTCCTGCTCTTCTTCCTGACCCACTCCTCCAAGAACCTTCTTCCAGATCTTTTCATCCACATTAAGTGGCTTATCTCCATATGCACCACTCTTCAACCGGTCCAATAATTCTTTCTCAATGGCCTTTTCTATACGGGCAGCCGCCAACGCCTTCCGTTCTCGGTTTTGCTCTCGTCTTTGCACCTTACGCTTAACTCCCACATACCTTTGCTCATCTTCTTGCAACGCAAGCCGTCTTTCCGTAACTGCCACCTGAGTCAACCTCGTCATTCTTTGCTTACACTTATTGATCAAAAAATCATCCCAATATTGTAAATGATGATCGATTTGCAGTAACGCCTTAGTATAATTCTTCAGCAAGGGCACCCGCTCCCAGAGCTTGGCCGGCATATGTGCCCTCTCGGCGGTCTTCATATATAAGTACTGTTTTCCCTCGATATTCTTGACTGTGGCATACTTGGCATTGGCCAAAGGACATGATTTGCGGTCACACACTCCGGTGACATTGTATTCGTTTCTGCAGAAATCCTGTCCGTTTCCAGGGCGTACTTTGAATGAACAGAATTGGTCATTGATCACCAGCCAAATGAGTTCGTCCGACATTGTGTGGTTCTGAATTTATATATATATATATATATATATAAGTATATGTATATGGTATATGCTTTTGAATGTGACGTTTGGGGTGATGGAGAGAGAGAGATGCCTAATGCTTGAAAAAAGAAGCGCGAAGAGATGCCCTCGCACCCGTACATCCCAGGTTATAAAAAAAAAGAAAATAAAAAAAAAAAAAAAAGAGGAGGGGGGGAATTCAACAAAAAAAAAAACGGTCAAAAAACTCAAAGCTATAGTCCAATTTAAGTACTCCATCTTATTTCAAATTTGTTGGAATAGCCAAGTTTTTGAAAAGATGGTGCTCGTGTGCTCGTGTGCTTGGATACAGTACCATTGGTGCCTTGTATACAGGACGATAAGAGGATTAGTTTCCCTTGCCAATTATTGGTGGATTTTTTCAAAAGTAAATGAGCAATAATAATTTTTTGAATAAATTTTAGAAAAAGTTAAATCCATTTCAAAATACCACTATAAGTTTACTCCAATACATACATGAAGAAAACAAGCATTGTTATGCTTTTCTATGGGGTCTGAACAATTAGTATAAGTGTTATGTTCATTATAAAGTAAATTGCCTTAAACTTATATTCGTTGATGGTTCCTCAAGAAAGGAACCGGAGTGGCTTGTATAACTTTGAGAGAAAACGTGTGACTGAAAAACTCTCCACCAGAACAATGGGAAGGATTATTCTGGAATGTTTGAAAGAGACCTCTGACTCAAGAGTTGTCATAATGGTCAAATTCCGTGTCACGGCATTTGTAATAGACAATAACAGAATCTGCCATCGTAGGCTCCATAATGCATCAATAGGTAGTATTCTACCTATTGTGGAACTAACAATAAGTAGCATAATTAATTAAGAGTAGTAGTGAATAGATAAAGTGTCACCCACTTTTATTTCTTCATAATAGTACGCCATATAACAAACCACAAACTATAGTCTATTAATATAGTCTAGTAGTACTCTATACAAAAACTCTACTAGTACTCAGTAATCTACTAGTATTCTCTACAAGTACTATATGGTAGTCCTGTATACAAGTACTCTGGAAAAGTACACTAAATACAGTGTTTTCCAAAATCATTCAAACCACACTAGCAAAATTAAACAATCAATACACATATAGCACCACCCACCCCCAAGATAAAAAAAAAACGGAAACCAGTTCATATTTTGTCCCAGTTTGACCCTTGATTTGTACTTTGACCCTTGATTAGTACTGCAACACTCCTAAATGTTGGTATACATTGTTAAAACTTTGGAATTCCAAAGTCCATGATTTCTATTACTGTTCAGTATTGAGAGATCCGTGAAATTCTGGTTACTCGTGATACTGCTCAACCTAGAGCAGAATCCCCTCTATATATACTTGTGATTCCCTGGACTCCTTGTTCCTGCACCATACCCCCAAATTTCCTTGTTTAAAGTCAAACCTGACTATTCTTGATGCCAAGCCCCGGATAAAACATATATCTGTACTAATGAGGTCCTCGGAACCTTATGAGGCTTGTCCAATTCAGTTTTACTACAGGTTACACAATACCTGCATACATGGATCAGCACATATCACATGTTCAACATACATATGAGGCAAGACTCCAGATTTAAGATTATCAAAATATTGGATTCTTCAATGTATGAAATGTTGGTATGAAACTTTATGCCTTTTGATTTGAAAGTCTGTGCGAATACGTACGAACCATATTGAATTATTGGTTTCAATAGTTTTGAATAACACTGTACCAGAAAGTGAGCCTCTCAGAAAGTGAGTACAGTGTTTTTCATAATGATTCAAACTAGTCTCCAAGTTTAAGAGCTCAAAAAATTGAACTCTATAATGAAAGTTGATGTGAAACCTTAAGCCATTTGGTTTGTAACACTGTGTGAAAGGGAACAAACCTTTTTTGAGTTATTGGTTTATTTAATTTTGGTAATTCTGGCTCCAAACATTTAGCCACCTGGTTTGAATAGTTTTGAAAAACTCTATACAGTGTTTTTACTATACAGTGCTTTTCAAAACTAATCAAACCACACTAGCAAATTAAAAAAGCCAATAATCCAGAAAGCATATAAGACAATCCTCCAGATTTAAGATTTCAGAGTATTGAGTTCTACTAAAGACATCCGTGAAATCTTACTCCATCTAGTTTTGAAAGCAATGCCTAGGGATACGATACTGAACCCGTACACCCTATACCAAGACAAATAACCACCACTTCCCTACCCAAGGACTCTTACAAGTGAGAGATGCGGTACTCACCGCATAAGAGACTCTAGCGCTTTCAGGCCAAAGCAAATCTTCAAACATTGGAAATCTCAATGGATCGTAACAACAAGGCTACTCTACCACTTACAATACCATGTTCCCACTAAGTCGTATACTTAGGATCTCAAAAATTTGTATTTTACTTCAAGTGCATCACTGGTAATTTCTATCCCAGAATCATTCACTATATGGTCTCGAGCTGAAAATCAGCTTATATTAACCTTTTCTAAAACATCATTACTTCTAGCATGGATTCTGACTTAGAGGCGTTCAGTTATTGGTTTGAATAGTTTTGAAATGCAGTGTATACTAGAAAATGAGCATCTCAGAAAGTGAGAATCTTAGAAGTTGAGCATTCCTGAAATCGACCATACCTCAAAGTGAGCATCCCAAAAATTGAGCATACAGTGTTTTTCAAAATCATTCAAACCACATTAGCAAAATTAAATAAACCAATACACATAACTCCTCCAAAGAAAGAAACCAGTTTATGGGTCATCCAGGTTTGGCCCTTTGACACTTGTTTCGTACTGCAAGACTTCTAAATGTTGGTGTACATATGAGGCAAGACTCCAGATTTAAGATTATCAAAATATTGAATTCTTCAATATATGAAACGTTGGTATGAAACTTTATGCCATTTGATTTGAAAGTCTATGCGAATACGTACGAACCATATTGAATTATTGGTTTGAATAGTTTTGAATAACACTGTATTGGGGTGTTAAATTTTGCGCCATGGCTCAAGCCAGGTGGCTAAATGTTTGGAGCCAAAACTACCAAAATTAAACAACCCAATGAGTCAAAAAAGGTTTGTTCTCCTTCACTCAGTGCTACAAACCAAATGGCGTAATGTTTCACACCAACTTTTATTAGAGTGTTCAATATTCTGGCTCTAAGCATTTTGCCCCTCGATTTGAATAGTTTTGAAAATCACTGTATATAGGAGTCTGACCTTCGTGTTACCGATGATTGTAGTATAACATGTAGAACAGGTGATATGATGAATAGGTGATATGAAAAACAGGTTATATAAAAAACAGGTGGTAGGAGGAACAGGTGATATGAACAGGTGATATGATGAACAGGTGATTGTTACCATGCTATCCTGCGAGTTATGGGGACAAAGAATAAACTCTTAGGGGTGTACGGCTTTTCAACCTGATGTTTTGGGAAAAAAGTACATGGTGCTTCTTTAAGACCTTACTCTCTCACGTGACTGACGTCATGTGAAGGCTCTCACCTTAATATAAAAGAACAAGACCCCGGCCATTTTAAGAGTCCCCAAGATATACAATCATCAAATATGAGAGGAAAGTCCAAGAGCTCTTTCGAAACTATACCCACCAATATTGATTAGTGTAGAGGTACTGATGTCAACAAGAACATGAATTGACTTCCTGAAAACGTGCGTCCTGCACATAACAACATACTAAAAACTTTAATGTTTCACAATAGAAGCTTACAAAAAGAAGATATCGTATATACTCCCAAAAAAAAAAAAATAAGTAAAAAGAAAAAAAAAAGCTAGTTTCAGGAGAATTGCCCAACAGAATTTACTCCGAGTCAACATACAATATTTTTGAAGCACTGACAGAGTGTATGAGCACTTCATTAGGAAAATCAGTACTAAGCTTGAGTGTACTACTTTTGTAAATTTTCAAACCTAGTTTAATAATTTATACTATCAGTAAGAACTTACTACTGTATTTAACCATTTTAATTAATTCTATGGTCACGTGAACATTCTCCTTGCCGTGAGTAACTATATGAAAATCGTGTATATGGCAAAAAATGGTAGAGACCACAAATATAAATCTTGGATACTGCCAAATTTAAAAAGTCATATGTGTCGACTAAAGAAGTACATTTGGTGTAAATCTGAAATTGGGCCTCTTAGAAAAAGAGCATCTTAGAAAAAGAGCATCCCAGAAAGTGAGAATCCCAGAAAGTGAGAATCTCAGAAATCGAGCATCTCAGAAAAGGAGCATACCAGAAAGTGAGGGTGCCAGATTTCGCAGCCATTCTGTGACCAAGTGCGAAGTATATAAAACCCTGGCGCTCCCCCCATACTTTTTATTCCCCACCACCACTTCTCCAAGAAAAACACAGATCTAAAAAACAAGATCCACATCAAAAAGACATAAAAACAAAGCAAACAAAACAAAACAAAACAAACAAAGCAAAAACAAAATAACACCTGAACTCTTCCTTCAATGTATCTCTTCTTTTCATTCCTCCTCTTACTCCTTCTTCCTGGGATTTTCATAACTTACCTTGGCCCAGGAAACTTCTTCTCCAATAAGAACAACAACAAAAACAACAACAAAAACAACAACAAAAACAACAACAACAACAACAATAAGGAAGTAGAAGGAAACATTAAGAAGGTGGGAATAAAGAAAGAGAAAACGAACACGAAGAAGGAAAAAAAGAGAACGAAAAGGAGACAAAAACATAATTTCTTTCTGACTACTCATAAAAACACTAAAGGAAAACGGGGCCTGACATTTAATGGATGTTCAAAGGCTCCGCAAAACTTTGGGACACAGAGACCAGTCAGTAGAGCAAGATAGAACATACTTATAGTATACCTCTTGCATCCAGGAGTCTTCATTATATAACATATATGGACCCTGAGACATATAAAACACTCGGACTCTCTGAGACGATTGATAAATAATTAGCTAATAATAAAAAAGAATTGCAAATAGAAATTGGTAGATTAACTAGAGAAAGGGCTCTTCCAATATATATACCAATCATGCAATTTGTACAAAAATCAAGAGACAAGAAATCTAAGAGAACAACAATAAGGGATGAAGTAAAGTGAATGACTAGGGAAAGTAGTAGATACATGAGTAAGTGAATTAGTAGGGAAAGTACTTGATAAGTGAGTGAATGAATGAGTAGGGACAGTAGTAGATACATGAGTAAGCGAGTGAGTAGAGAAAGTACTAGATACATGAGTAAGTGAATTAGTAGGGAAAGTGAGTGATGGGGTATTAAGTTTGTCCGCAATAGAGTGTCGGGCACTTTATGGGTAGCCCTTATCCTAGTAGACAAGCTGATGAATGATTCCAACAGTTTCTTAAATGAAGTCATGGTGAGAGGAGTGATGGTGAAAGAAGTGATGGTGAGAGGAGTTAGGTGTAGCATGATCTTCTTCTAGTTAATAATTATGGGTATCATAGGTGACAACTCTCATCTTCACATTATCTTCTTCCTTAAGTGATGCGATCTTGAGTCGGACAATCCATAAATTGACCTTCCACTCGATCTCATGCCAGTCAGTAGTAGTAGTAGTAGTAGTAATAGTGTTAATTTTCAGATATATATATCTATAGAGTATGACGCAGGTCTAGTCCACATTATCTTATTCCTTTGCGGGAGAACTCCTTTACCTCTCCAAGATCTTTAGTCTTCACTTTCCACATTTCGTTGAGTTGTCTGAGTATTTCGAGGTAATCCGATTGTGTCTCCGCAGCAACTAGGATATCGTCCACATAGAGAGCAATTCCTATTTCTCGATCATCCGCAGTCTTCTTTCGGAACAAAGTCGGTACTAACATCGTGCTCTCGAATCCCATCTTTTGAAATGTATTCACAATGTGGTCGTACCAGGCTTTCCCGGCGTTTCGCAATCCATATAATGCTTTTGTGCATTTCCACATGCGGCTGGAATCAATGCCAGAGACGTTACTTGGTGGGCGTAGGTACACTGGTTCTGCTAGTGTCAGATGAAGATAAGCGGAACTCACGTCCATTTGCCATAGTAATAGCCCTTTGGCTATGGCTTGCTGTGCGAATATCCGGATACATTCCACGGGGACCACTGGTGAGTAGGTTTTCGAGCAATCGAAAATCTGATTGAAACCTTGCGCTACCAACCTGGCTTTAATGGGACCGTTTGCCTTTTTTTCCAGTTCGTCTTCTGTGTATACGAATCGTGTCCCGATAGATTTCTCGCCGGGTGGTAGGTCGTCGGGATTGATCTCTTCATAGACGTTCATCGAGTCCAACTTGTCTTTTTCAGCCATTTCTGCGTTAGTTACCGCGACTCGGCCGTATTTGGCTATGAGATGGAGTTTTTCGGCTTCTCCGACTCGAGTTAGGTTCTGGAGTAGGGTGTTTCTATCAGATAGTAGTAGTAGTAGTAGTAGTAGTAGTAGTAGTAGTAGTAGTAGTAGTAATAGTAGTAGTAGTAGTAGTAGTAGTAGTAGTAGTAGTAGTAGTAGTAGTAGTAGTAGTAGTAATAGTAGTAGTAGTAGTAGTAATTTTCCGAGTACTACTCGAGTCCTTCTATACTACTTTATGACTATATGGTAAACTCCAGTACTTATACATATCCTACTATGTCATACAGTATACCTTGTAATTGTACATATACTATGTCATATTCTCTACTACACTTTGTGTTGGTTTCAGTGCCTAGGGAAGAGCAGTAGACTGAATAGACAAGGACACTATTGCTAAGGAGAATGTTCTTCAAGAACCTTTTCCACAGTGGCAAGCGTTAGCCATCTTAATTTAATGTATAGACTAATGAATCAATGATTAATCGTTGTCAACGAGTACCTAGCGTGTACGGATTTAAGGTACTTCGTGGATTTGTTATATGCAGACAAGTGACACACGTACGTGTCCGAGATGAATGGGAACTGCAGACTATTGAAGAACTATAGGGCTGTGTGGAACCAGAACAATGGGACCTTACCGAAATTTGACGCCCAGAAGAGTATAAGAAGAGGCAGTGGCCCAGAGCTAGAAATTCGGTCTAGTAAGGCACAACTTACGTATCCCTGTATATTGTATATACTAAAATCCAAGTTGAAAGTATGCATTTAAATAAGAGGGGGTTTTTTGTAAGGTAAGTCCATAACGTGGTCCTTGTAGCGAACGTAGTAATTGACTTTGAACTTGACCTGGATCTGAATCTGAATCTGTATCTGTATCTGTATCTGAATCTGAATATGGATCTGGTGCTGAATCTGAGATGGTCAGAGTGGTGGTGATCAGTAGTTATGACCACTGGTGACTGGTGACTGGTGACTGGTGAGATTGGTTATGAGCACTGGAAATTGACCTCCTAGTTATGGACACTAATATTTCTGACTTGAAGCTAAAATTGGTGATTTCAATTTGGGGTGGAATTTCACTTTGGGGTGGTTCACCGTCACAGCTTGGTCTACTTATCTAATTGAGTCTATTCCCTATACTTATTCCACTCAATCTAACCCCAACACTACCTCTTATAATGCTCCTCTACTAAGTCTATATCAATCCATTAATATACTCTGATCATACCATGCAATTGCATCACCATGTTAACTTATTTGTCCACTTCATTTTCTCTTTGTAAGGTAAGTCCATAATGTAGTCCTTGTAGGGAACGTAGTCCTTGTAGCGAACGTAGTCTTTGTAGGGAACGTAGTCTTTGTAGCGAACGTAGTTCTTGTAGCGAAAGAAGGAAAAGAAAATATGAAAAGGTAGAGTGGTGGAAGTGAATTTCTCTCAGAGCAACTCAATGGTATATACTGGTTAATCAGTTCCTCTTTCTTCACCAATGCATCGTGTTCATAAGGCGTTTTTGTTGTTACTTTTTGTCTCTAACTGATTGACTAACACTTTGACACACTAACACTTTGACACACTAACACTGACAGACTAACACTGACAGACTAACACTGACAGACTAACACTGACAGACTAACACTTTGAAAGACTAAGACAAATAGACATATACGGATACTTACTATCCTCTTTTTTTTTCTTTATTACTAAGCTATTTACTAATCTTGTGAAGGATTCCAAGGGTCATTGTCTTTGAGGGCTTGAATTTGATATTCAGAAACTCCTACTGACACTCCCGAACCCAATGTGGTGGAGACCATTTCTAAACATCCATGAAATGTCCGTCTCCCGTCTCTCTTTATCCACATATCTGTTTCCGGGAAGTTCCCTTTTTCTAGTTGTTTTTTTTTTTTTTTT